>JACEEZ010008323.1:0-60000 GCA_016584305.1 Chionoecetes opilio | reverse complement strand
TCCCTTTTCGAAGTCCTGCATACAATGTTTACTGGTCTGGTAATGGATTTCGTCTTCTTTAATAAATACCGCAATTACGTATTCATTGAGTACGAACCCATACTCCTTATTTATCATTTACCCAAGATATCTTTATTATCTTTCAGTGGGTCCAATACTTGTTTTGGACGGTTTTTCTACTTCGAACGTAATTGAAAGAACCTTTTCGGGTTTGATTTTTGGATTCCTTTGGGGCAATTTTTTCTTCATACTCGCCTTTTTTTAGACTTTTAATTAGTCTTTGCAGCGACGTTTGACGGAGGTCATTGTATTCTCTAGAATCGCAGTCTGGCATTTGATCGTTTGTAAATCCTTTACTACGCTCGGCGCTTTCTGCCAATGATTTGTTGGATCTCATTATTCATCACTGGGTCTGTTTATGTATTCAAACGTTTTCTTACCATGGGAAACATGTTTTTCCTACACCGATTGGGTTTAATTAGTGGGCATATTCATTACACATTTTTCGGCGTTATTACATTTAGTAGTCAATCCAGTCAACTTCGCTAGTACCCTGCTGATCTTCGTGATCTGCTTTATTATAATTTGGGACTAATAACCGATTTTCTGTGATGTCTACATTGCAATTTAATGCCGCATCTGATTAGCCTGTGATCACGTTTGCCAAATGTTCACCTATTTATCGCAGTAATCAATCCAGATCAATGAGGAGGAGGATGAGGAATAAATAATGTGGTTTACAATGAGTGTATGCAGTGGGAGGATGCAATGTTGGGGTGAGGAAGAAAGGAAGGGGGGAGGAAAGTGCGTCTTAAAGAGGTGAGTATTGTGAGGAAGGAGGAGGAAGGAAGGAGGAAGGGAAGGAAGAGGAAGAGGAAGAGGAAGATGAAAGAAGGAAAGAGGAAGAGGAAGAGGGAAGAGGAAGAGGAAGGAGGAGGAAGGCGGAGGGAGGATTACATAGGATTACATAGGAGTAACAGACACCAGGAAACCTATTGGTCCATATCGAAGGGTATCTGCTGAACTACATACTACTAGCTATCAATACTTTTTGTTTAGAAAACAGTTGGAAATTATACCATGTCCCCTAAGAGGGATAGACATGGAAGTGTTCCATAGTGCATGAATGATAGGATATGAAAAAAATACTAACACAAACTACCATACCAATACAACTAATCGATAGGGGGACAGATAGAATTGGGGGTGTCGCACTCTCAATCCCCTGTTACACTTTACAGTCGCGTCAAGTCTGTTTTTGAATGTAGTTATTGTGGGTTGCTCCGACAACATTTGCTGGTAACTTGTTCCATCATCACGACTCTAACATTGAATAATTTTTACGGAGATCGGTGATGCACGTTGACCGTTTAGTTTTAAACCATGTATTTCTTGTCACTTGAGTTGAAGCTCGAATAGGTCCTTTGATTAATGACTAAAAACCTTTTTAGGATCTCTTAAAGGTTTCTAGTCAAAGTCCCCCACTGATTCTACGATCCTTTAGGATCAAACATATTAAGTTTCCGCAGTCAAGCTCTTCATAAGATGAATTTTCGGCGCAGAGAAATGGAATTTGTTTGGTTTTGGATCTTTCTTTTGCAAGCTGGGGGGGGGATTTCCATTTTGGGGGCATTGATCTTTTCGTTTTTTTTTACGAAACAGGGCCGACATAATTGAACGGCATAATTTCCAAGTGCGGCCTAACCAGGACGTGTATAATTGTGTCCATCCTTTCGGAGTTTTATTGTTCAAATTACTGTATCTCGTTACTCATATATATGACTAATATCCATCCAATGCACATCATATGTCTAACATCACCTAGAGAAATTATATGTCATAGCATACCAAGCAATATAAATAAGCGAGCCTTGGAGACATCCTACCTCTGCTAAATCCAGTCTCGAGCAGTCGTTTGGCCATTGTGCACGTTTAACGACCGACCTACGACTTTGCGCGCCGTGGGTTCCTGTTACGACCGACGTCCCGGGACTTCCTACCACCAAAAAGGGTGATAAAGTGTGTCTTTCGTGGCACGTCCCCCAGCTGGAACGATGTACAATGTTCAGATGCGCGCAGAGCAAGTTTTTTTGGGCATGGAAGAGGTCTGCGCACCCCTCCCTTGTCCCTTACATCCGTCACCTCTCGAGTCTAGTGTATTCAGCGGCGGTCCCCGGAAGAGTAATACAACGTCTTTTGTTGCTTGTTGTATGTGCCTTTGAGGGTCAATTTTAGTGATTTGCTGGTTTACTTAATTGCTCTTATTGTGACTTTTTGTGCTTCTGTCTACTGTGCTGTCCACACTCCTTAATTCACTGTGTTTTGTGTGGTGGTGTGGTGGTCGGTGGTGTGGTATAATAGAGCCCTATATTTAGAGTTTGACTAGTTTGTTGTGGTTTGCTATAGTTTTATTTTTAGCTTGAAAAACATATCTTTTTTTTTCTTTTCTTTTTAATTGAGGGGTGCCTGGAACCAACCCTATATTTTAACCATTAGTTATTGTTTCGTTATAAAAACGATAATTTTCGCTTTAATGATATGCCAGGTGGAACCTAACTGCTCAATAGCTTCGGGAACCTCCCTGTATATGGGTTTCTCAGTTGTCCGCCCCTCCCCGTATATTATTTTATCATGATGAGAATTAAACTGATCTCATAACATGGTGATATCAATATATGTAGGTTCCTCTCGGTTTGTGGGTATAAGTTTTGCTACGATTGGGGGGCACCAATGTAGTAGTATGGGGTAAACTACTTGACAAGACCCCTCCGCAACAACTACCTTCGTGGGTGGCACGGTGGCTTCGTTGTTAATAGGTGGGGTGGTGAGGTCAAAGGTGTGAATTGCAGTCGGTCATTACTATTAGTGGGGCGGATCTGTTTTTTAAGTGTTGGGCTATCTTACTCGGTCAAATCCTTTCTATACACGTCCAACTCATACTCTCTTCAAGTCTTTTCATTTTAGTATTGGGACCTCGTGAGGACCAAGTAAAGGCAGGAGTGTCGCGATCCTTGTGTGTTCTGGCTATGGTGAAAGTTGTGTTGCCATTTGGGTGCAATGAAAAAAGCGACAAAAAATCTGACCCATCCAGCAATTTCACCAGTAAGTTATGCCTTGTTGATTTTCTAAAACTATGTTTCAACAAACGTGTATGTATTTGTTAAACAAATGACAATGACCTTTGTCATAAAGTGTGATAACTACACTACTGCACCCACTGGGGGTTGGTATTGGGTTAACTGATAGTAGTAATAGTGGTGGGGGTTGATGTAGCTGTGAGTAAATACGTAGTATTATAAGTTGTTAGCGATTGTGATTTTCGGTAGGGTTTATATTAATATTAATAATTATAGTTTTGGCCACTATTATTTTATATTTGCATCAACACTAAGACAGTGAGATTAGCAATGATATCAGCAAGTTTGCTGATGAATACTTAAAACAGGTAGAATTATCGGTCACGGTTTGGATGTAACTGGTTTGCAGAGGGAGACTTAGATAAGTTAAGCGAGTGGGTAGTCAGTGGCAGATGGAATTTAATATTGACAATGTATCGGTAATTACTATTGGTAGAAAAATGGTATGAAAAATCATGTCCGATAGGTGACCCGGCCAGTAATCCATCTCATTTTACTGATCAAGGCTGTAGCTGAGATTATAACTACCGCAGCCAGGCAGTGTTCACCGCCATACATGTATCAATAAAGGGACCCCAATATATGAATATATGCATAATAGATTTAATATATGGTTAGCAGTAACACAAAGTCAATAATTTCACACAACCGTGATATCATTAGTGCAAACAGTGTAAAAAGTGAAAAAAAAGAACGAGTGGGTGTCTCAAGTCAGCCAGTGCGTGACATTGCCCACAGCAGTGTGGTGGACGGGGAGAGGCAGTGTCCCTTCACCAGACAACGACAGTACCCGCGCGCTCAGGACGCGTCTCCACCCATTACTTCCTCCAGGGTGAGGCCAATTTAGTTCGCGGGAGGTGTCTTGTTACTCTTCTTTTGAAAAGATTTAAGTCACGAAGGAAGTGAAAAAATAGAAATAGTGAAGAGATTCCAGATTTTACCTGATCTTCCTATCCTACTACCTAGATACACTTAATTTTTTTTTTTTCTCTTCTCTCTCTCTCTACTCTGTCTCTCTCAAAAATCCCTCTCTTCTCTCCTCGTCTCTCGGTCAATCACCATATTCGAAATTCTTCTTCCTCGCTAGATCCTCTTTCTCATTCCTCTGTCGTGACCACCGTCGTCTCTCTCTCTCGGGATCACTCCTCTCTCTCTCTCTCTCCTCTTCTCCTCTCTCTCTCTCTCTCTCTCTCTCTCTCTCTCTCTAAATCCTCATAGCCTAAGTTTTCTGAATACATTAAATTGAAGACATAAGTGAGGCTTGGCGTAATCACCAGGAGCTGCAAGTCAGGCCTTGAGGCTGTCTGTGCCTGGCCAGTGGCTGCCACATCAGGCCAGGCAGAGGGGATGAAGCATAGCTAGGCCTGAGGCTGTCTGTGCTGGACCTAGTGCTCGCCACATCAGGCCAGCAGAGGGGAAATGAAGCCTAGCTAGGCCTGAGGCAAGGGTTGTAGTAGCAGTGTGAGGATAAATAATATGATACCTAATAAAAGATCTACAATATAATATTTATAAATAATAGAAAGATTCCTGTCACTTAAAATTGGTTCTTAATGTATTTTTTTTCTATAAAAAATCTTAGCATCTATAATTGTTAAAAAGTTGAATATAGCTAGAGCACAAATACAGACCATTGAAAGATATCTATAATATACTATAGGAGTAGCCGTGTTTGTGTGTGTGTGGTGTGTATTACCTAGTTGTTATTTACCTATTTGTAACATACAGAAAAGAGCTTATGCTCGTACTGTCCCGTCTCCAAATCTAACTATTCTCCCGTTGTTGCCTTTGAGTCCTAATACTTCTTGCATTATCAACTTTTTGCATCCAGGTTTTCCGCTTCTATCTTCTAATACGGAAAGCTGTCTTTTTTATATCCCTCTTGCAATGTTGTCCTTTTCAGTTTTCTCTCATGACCTCCTTGCACTTCTATCGTCCGCACACAAACAGATTCTTCTGTCAATTTTTCCAAACCCATTGATGCTCTCTACACTGCTATAAAATCTCCCCTTTCCTCTTCTTTTTCCTTCAGCGTGGAGTTTTTAGTCTTGAAAGTCTTCTTCATCTGGTAAGCTCGTGCACTTTTCTGCCTACTGAGCAGTATTTCGACTGAGCTGCTCAACGAAACTATTACCGGTGATCTGTGTTTGATGAGTCAAAATCTTTACTACTGCTACACCCTGACACCACCACCACCACCACACCACCACCACCACTGTTACACCCTAACACCACCACCACCACTGTTACACCCTAACCCACCCCAACCCTGTTACACCCTAACAACCACCACTGCTACACCCTTAACACCACCACGCACCACTGCTACACCCTGACCCACCCCAACCACTGCTAACACCCTGACCACACACCACTGCTACACCCTGACGCCACCACCACCAACTTTACACCCTGACAGGCCCCACCACCACCACTGCTATCAACCCTGATTATCATCACCGCTAGCAACCCTAGCACCACCACGCACCACTACTCTACTGCTACACCCTGACACCAACGTGCAACCCCCCAATCTACACCTGACACCACCACCACTTCGTACACCCTAACACAACCACCACGTATTCTACACCCTGACCACCACCACCACCACTGCTACATAGACCCGACACCACCACCACCAACTGCTACAAACCCTACACCACACCACCACTGTACACCCTGACACCACACCACTCACCACTGCTACAAACCCTGATATCACCACCAGCTACACCCTAACCCACCACCACCACCCTGCTACAAACCCTAGATATCACCACTGCTACACCCTGACACCATGTGCACCACCTACCACTGCTACAACCCTAACACACCACCCCTTGCTACACCCTAACACAACACCACCACGTACTGCTACCACCCTGCACCACCACCACACTGCTACAACGCCTGAACACCACCACCACCACTGCTACAGCCCTGACACCACCACCACCACTGCTACAACAACCTGACACCACCACCACCACACTACACCCTAACACACACCACCAACCACCACCTGCTACACCCTGACACCACCACCACACTGCTACATACCCTGATATCACCACCGCTGCACCCTAACACCACCACCACCACTACTGCGACACCCCTGACACACGTGCACCACCACCACTGCTACACCCTCATACAACCACCACCAGCGCTACACCCTAACACCACCACCACCACTACTGCTGCACCCTTGACGACCACCACCACCACCACACTGCTACAACCCTGGATATCACCACCGATACAACCCTAACACCAACACTACCACTACTGCTACAACCCTGATACAAGTGCACACCACCACTGCTACATCCCTAACAACCACCACCACTGCTACACCTACACACCCACCACCACTGCTACACCCTTACACCACCGTCACCACCACCACCATGTCCTTCATATAATTCGGTAAAGGAGTTTTTAAAGAAAATGATCTTGCAATAAATAATATATCCATCCACTAATGTCGGTTCTCTTTATAACAGAAACGTTTTGCTCACTCAAATGATGAGCCAAATTATCTTCGAAGGAGTTCGCTGTTTGCTCAATCAACAGGCTTTCGTTGAGCAAAAAATCCTCAAACCTGCTCACTGAGCAGAAAAGTGCCGGTAATCAGCCGCTTAAAATCTCTCAGGCTTGGAGCCATTTTTTGGCCTGCTCTTTGTATTCTCTCAATCTCTTATATCCTCTTTTTATGTGGTGACCAATCACCGCCGCATATTCCACAACCTTGTCGAATCATAGATTTTATCAATTTCTTGATCATCATCTTTCATCCAGATTATTTTGAATGGCCATTCTTATATTCCTCAGCACTGATATGTATCTCCTGTGATCTTGTTATATGCTTCTCTGGTGACAAATTGTTCCGTAATCCATACTCCCAGATCTTTTTCGGACCTTTGTTTTGATTATCCATTCATTTCCTCGAAACTTTCCTCTCTTCTCTTTTTGCTACTGCCACTTCACACTTTACACTTTTTAAGCATTAAACGCCATTTCCATAGTTGACTCCATCTGAAAATCTTATCCAGATCCTTTTGTAAATCTTCAACATACCTCTTTACTTTCCTATTTTCTTAGTAATTTAGTTAGCATCAATCAGCGCTAAGGCTCATATAACTGTTTACTCCTTATGTCCATATCATTTACATAACAAGCCATCACTGGCCAATACTGATCCTTGCCGAACTCCACTTATCACACTGCAACCATTCTGACCTTCTGATCCTTTTATTACTGTTCTCATCTCTGTTGCTCAAAAGTCTTCATCCACGTTCAGCAAAACACCCTGTCAATCCTCCTCATGTTCTAGCTTCCAGAGCAGTCTCTTAATGAAGTACCTTGTCAAATGCCTTCTTAGTCCAAGTATTTGCAATCGCCGCACCCTCTCTTTCCTGTCACATCGATCACCTCTCGAGTAAAAGCTTAATAAATTCGTTGTACATGACCTTCCTCCTCTAAATCAAACTGGCCACCTGCGAGTGTGTTTGGGGGTCTCTTCCAATATTTCAACCATCTGTCCTTCACATTTTTCACACATTTTTGGCCACTCACACTTGTTCATGATACTGGCCTGTAATATAGTGTTTCTTCTTTGTCTCCTCCTTTTGGAATTGGCACAATATTTGCTACTTTTCCAATCAACGAACTCCTGCTCTCTTGAGTGAACTCTCAATTACCTATGTAACTTTCCTGCTAGTATTGGTTCTGCCTCTTTCATTATCCCAGTTGGACACTCCCATCTGGACCCGGGGCTTTTCTCACATCTGGACTTTCCCACTAGCCTTTTTACTTCTATTACGTACCTACTTTTATTCTTCCATTATTTTCTTTGCTATTATATTTTTCGTTTTAAATTCACTTTCCCTCTGTAAATACATCTGTAAGCACTTATTCATCACCTCGGCCTGTTTGTAATGCATCTTCATACCACTATGCTTCTACCTCAGCTTATCTTATTCTTCCTTGTTTTTTTCATTTTTCCATTAATATATCTATAGAAAAGTTTTCGGTTCTTCTTACAATTTTTCTAATTATATACCTCCTCATAGGTTTACTATTCTCTTTCTTCTCTTCGGATTCCTTACCTATTCATTTCTAGTTGTTTTGTACTTTTCCTCAAAGGTTGATACCTCCTTTTTTCCTTCAACTAGTTCCATGTTTTTTTCCTCTTTCTAGTCTTGCTAAGTTACATTTTCTGTATAAACTTCCTTTTTTTTTCTTTTCTCTGATAACTGATCCTTGGAACCTACTATTTATTCCTTCGTGTAAATTCGGATGAACTTCATCCCTTTTTTTCTGGGTATTCGTTGCTGCATGGCAATTACTCCAGTCTGTCTCTCCGAAGAATGTTCTTAATCCGTCAAAGTCGGCTTTTCCATATTGTATCTTCCTTTCTTATGTTTTTCTTCTCTTCTCCCCTCTTTTTTGCTATCATAATAATTTAGAATTCAATAAGTACATGGTCGCTCTTTCAAGTGGGCAACGATACTTTACTTTAACTAAATTACTGCCTAGTTCTTTCGTCCAATAGTAGGTCTGAGTCCTTGATGGTTCTTCGCTAACCTCGTGTGTGTGTGTGTGTCTGTGTTTGGGGGGGGGGGTTTTTGTGTTGTGGTGGTGTGTGTGTGTGTGTTTCTGTCCTGTCTGTTTGTCTGTTTTGGGTAGCCGAAACTGTAAATTAAATTTTGATGAGAGTAGCTCAAAAAATCGCAAATAAATCGTGTGTAAGCGCTTGGTCCATGTTCGAATTGAATCATTTGGAAGGGGGGTTTTTGGGCTAAAAACACTTTAGGAGTATTATATTACAGGAAAAACTCTGTGATAACGTCTGC
Source organism: Chionoecetes opilio (assembly GCA_016584305.1). Taxonomy (NCBI): domain Eukaryota; kingdom Metazoa; phylum Arthropoda; class Malacostraca; order Decapoda; family Majidae; genus Chionoecetes; species Chionoecetes opilio. The sequence continues at coordinate 51,002 of JACEEZ010008323.1, read as the reverse complement.
AGGGGGGGGGGGGGGAATTCCACAACGCAGTGACTCATGGACGTTGTGTGCGTGGTGTGTGTGTGTGTTGGAATCACACGAACACAAAAGGTTGGAATCACCCAGAACGTGGTCTAACCCCGAGGCACTTTGACGCAGTGACCACGACAGCAACAACACGATTGGAGTTTGCAATCACATGTTTGTCTAATATACGTATACTACTACAACGATCAATATTACATGGTCCGAGGGGCCCACAACACTTGTGAATAGTAAAAAATTTAAAAATGCAGCGCAATTTCTCCAAATCAACCAAACACTTGCCTTACCCTAACTCCAAAAGTTTGAGAAAAACTGGAAATCCTTAAGAGCCTGAAACTAATTTGTTACATCAGCAAGTGAACCAGAGACCAGAAAAACGAGTATTAAAGTGTAATTAACTATGAACATGATGAAAGTATGAGCTTTTGACTGGGAACACTTGTCCATAAGAGCCGAGCTACTCATGACTCCGACTTCTCCATAAATCGAGATGATACAAAATCAAAGAAGGAGTTTTACTCATTGTTTTAGATTGACCGAAGCAGAAAAGGAATGGCATTTATATGCTTAACCAAAGTTCTGTTTGTCTCCATCACAACTTTTTTAGCAGAGACTGTCACTATCATTCTTGTCTTATATTTAAGCAATTCATAAAAAAATATGAAATGCTTTGCTTCTTGTTCTTTGAATGTTTATTTATCTTTAAAAAAAAAACTTGGTTTTCTTCTTACCTAAACCAAAATGGGCATTTTTGAACATTGTGTGCTGAGGATGACATGTTGCTTCCGCATTTGTGTAGGACCCGCCTAAGTCTGTAACAATGATTCCTTACCAGCGTCAACACTAGTTTCAAGGTCATTTTAGGTGATGGGGAAACTCAAGCATAACTATTCCTCATCACAGGATCACACACCACTTATGATACTCGAAAGTAAAATGCTGAATGTGCAAATTTGTTACCATATCTTCATTCTAATCTACGATCAAAAATGTGGTTCAAACAAAACACTACTTAATTCTTCATGGATGCCCTGTTCCATTAACTGAAGCAGATTCACAGGTACATACGGACCTAGGCCCTCAGTATTAGTAGGCTATTGTTCTCAATCAAACATGCAAGACATTATGGCTTTTTTATTTTGTTTAAAGATGAAAGGAAACTTTGGGATAAGGGACCAGAGAAAAGGACAGACTGAAAGAGGGTGGTTGTTGGAAATTAAAGATTGTGCCGACTCTGATCAAAGCATTTGGATGTCAAGGCAACAGCAAAGTTTTCACACCAAAATTCCTTAAAAATTATGACAAGATTCTGTTAGGAACGCTATAAGATCACCCTTTAAATTCCCCCATGCCACGGTGCGATTGGCCTTGACTACCTGATCAGACAAACCTGATCCGATGTAAAATCCTACGACCCCACAGTAAAAAATGGCACTAAAAAATGTTTGGCACTCAAATTTTTTCTGGCACTGCGCGCAAATTTTTTTGGCACTAAACCATAGTTTTCTATAGCACTACCGTAGTACTGGGGGTACTACGTAGCACTACGATTTGTACAAGTACCCCCAGGCCTGTCACTCCTCCTCACGTCGCTAGCTATAAACTGCAAAAAAATTTGAGTCCCAAAAATGTTTGTGCCATAAGAAACAATGTGCCAACTTTTTTTATAAGTGTTCAAAAAATGTTGAGGCCAATAAAATTTGCATGGCAAATTTGTTTGTTGAGTGCCCAAAATTTGAGCGCCAAAATAAATTGTGCCAAAAATTTTGAGTGTCCATCAATTTTTTAGTGGCAAAATTTGAGTGTGCAAAATTTTTGAGTGCCAAAAAGAATTTGAGTGGCAAAAATATTTGAGTAATTTTTTTTTTTGTGCCAACATTCTTTGAGTGCCAAAAAATTGAGTTGTCACAATTTTTGAGTGCAAAAAATGTTTGTGCCAAAAATGTTGTGCCAAACATTTTCGATTGCATTTTTTTAGTGCCAAACATTTTTGAGTGCCAAAAGGTAACTAGTTTTCTTTTGTATAACTACAGTATGTGGTAAGTGACATACACGGAATAGCTATACGTTACTTCATCGGTGTTGCTTTATTTATTAGTATGCTGTGTAAAATATTCAAATAATGGTATTCTTTTGGGCAGTGGAAGAGGGTCTGCGCACCCCTCCCTTGTCCCTTACATACCGTACCCTCTCGAGTCTAGTGTATCACGCGGCGTCCCGAAGAGTACATACAACGTCTTTGTTGCTTGTATGTATTGTGCCTTGTGAGTCAATTTTAGTGATTTGCTGGTTTACTTAATGTGCTTATTGTGACTTATTTGTGCTCTGTCCTACTGTGCTGTCACACTCTTAATTCACTGTGTTTTGTGTGGTGGTGTGGTGGTGCGGTGGTGTGGTATATAGAGCCCTATATTTGAGAGTTTGAGAGTTTGTTGTGTTTGCTATAGTTTATTTTAGCTTGAAAAAACTATCTTTTTTTTTCTTTTCTTTTTAATTGATGGGGTCTGGAACCAAACCTATATTTACCATTAGTTATGTGTTTCGTTATACGAGATTTCGCTTTACGAGTATGCCAGGTGGAACCTAACTGCTCATATCTTCGGGACCTCCCTGTATATGGGTTTCTCTCCCGTTATTATTTTCATGATGAGAAATTAAACTGATCTCATAACATGGTGATATCAATATATGTAGGTCTCTCGGGTTTGTGGGTATAAGTTTTGCTACGTTGGGGTGGCACCATGTAGGTAGTATGGGAGTACTACAAGACCACCTCGCACACTACCTTCGTGGGTGGCACGGTGGCTTCGTTGTTAAAGGTGGGGTGGTGAGGTCAAAGGTGTGAATTGAGTCGGGTAATTACTATAGTGGCGGATCTGTTTAAGGGTTGGGCTATGCTTACTCAGGTCAAATCCTTTCTACACGTCCACTCATACTCTCTTAGTCTTCATTTAGTATTGACCTCGTGAGGACAAGTAAAGGCAGGAGTGTCGCGATCCTTGTGTGTTCTGCTATGGTGAAAAGTTGTGTTGCATTTGGGTGCAATGAAAAAGCGAACAAAAAATCTGACCCATCCAGCACATTTCACCAGTAAGTTATGCATTTGTTGATTTCTAAAACTATGTTTCAAACAAACGTGTATGTATTTGTTAAACAAAGACAATGACCTTGTCAGAAAAGTGTGATAACTACTGCACCACTGGGTTGGTAATTGTGTTACTGATAGTAGTAATAGTGGTGGGGGTGATGTAGCTGTAGTAATACGTAGTATATAAGTGTTAGCGATTGTGTTCGTAGGGTTTATATTAATAGTAATATTATAGTAATTTGGGGCCACTATTATTTTATATTTGCATCAACGACTAAGACAGTGAGATTAGCAATGATATCAGCAAGTTTGCTGATGATACTAAAATAGGTAGAATTATCGGGTCACGGTTTGATGTAACTGGTTTGCAGGGAGACTTAGATAAGTTAAGCGAGTGGGTAGTCAGGTGGCAGATGGAATTTAATATTGACAAGTGTAGCGTAATTAATATTGGTAGAAAATGGTATGAAAAATCATGTCCGATAGTGACCCGGCCAGTAATCATCTAATTTTACTGATCAAGGCTGTAGCTGAGATATAAATACGCAGCCAGGCAGTTCACCGCCAGACATGTATTCAATAAAGGGACCCAATATGCAGTAATATGCAATAATATGATATGTAATATAGGGTTAGCAGTAACACAGAAGTATAATTTCACACACCGTGATATCATTAAGTGCAAACAGTGTTAAAAAGTGAAAAGAAAGAGTGGGTGTCTCAGTCAGCCAGTGCGTGACATTGCCCACAGCAGTGTGGTGGACGGGGGAGAGCAGTGGCTTCACCAGACAACACAGACCGCGCGGCTCAGGACGTCTCCACCCATACTTCCTCCAAGGGTGAGCCAATTTAGTTCGGGAGGTGTCTTGTTACTCTTCTTTGAAAAGATTCCTAAGTCAAGTATGAAAATAGAACATTAATTTTTTCCTTTTCCTGATCTTCCTATCCTCTCCTGATCACTTTCTTTTCTTTTCCTCTCTCTCTCTCCTCTCTCTCTCTCTCTCTCTCTCTCTCCTCTCTCTCTCTCTCTCTTCTCTCTCTCTCTCTCTCTCTCTCTCTCTCCTCTCTCTCTCTCTCTCTCTCTCTCTCTCTCTCTCCTCTCTCTCTCTCTCTCTCTCTCTCTCTCTCTCTCTCTCTCTAAATCCTCATAGCCTATTTTTCTGAATACATTATTGAAGACATAAGTGAGGCTTGAGAGTAATCACCACGAGCTGCAAGTCAGGCCTGAGGCTGTCTGTACCTGGCCTAGTGCTGCCACATCAGGCCAGGCAGAGGGGATGAAGCATAGCTAGGCCTGAGGCAAGGGTGTAGTAGCAGATGTGAGGATAAATAATATGATACTAATAAAAGATCTACAAATATATATTTATAAATAATAGAAAGATTCCTGTCACTTAAAAATTGTTCTTTATGTATATTTTTCTATAAAAAATCTTAGCATTCTATAATTGTTAAAAAGTTGAATATAGCTAGAGCACAAATACAGACCATTGAAGATATCTAATATACTATAGGAGTAGCCGTGTGTGTGTGTGTGTGTGTGTGTGTATTTACCTAGTTGTATTTACCTAGTTGTAACATACAGGAAAAGAGCTATGCTCGTACTGTCCCGTCTCCAAATCTACTATTATCCAGCTTGCCTTTGAAGTCCTGAATACTTCTTGCATTAATCACTTTTGCATCAAGGTTGTTCCAGGCTTCTATGCTTCTATACGGAAAGCTGTATTTTTTTATGTCCCTCTTGCATGTTGTCCTTTTCAATTTCTTCTCATGACCTCTTGCACTTCTATCGTCCCACACAAACAGATCTTCTGTCAATTTTTTCCAGACCCATTGATGCTCTATACACTGCTATAAAATCTCCCCTTTCTCTTCTTTTCTCAAGCGTTGGGAGTTTTAGTCTTGAAAGTCTTTCTTCATTGGTAAAGCACGGGCACTTTTCTGACCTACACTGCCATAGCAGATTTCGCTGAGCTGCTCAACGAAACTATTACACGGTGATCTGTGTTTGATGAGCAAAATCTTACTACTGCTACACCCTGACACCACCACCACCACCACATCCACCACCACCACTGTACATACACCCCACCACCACTGTTCACCTACACACCCTGTTACACCCTAACACCACCACTGCTACACCCTGACACCACCACCACCACTGCTACACCCTGACACACACCACCACCACTGCTACACCCTGACCACCACCACTGCTACACCCTGACGCCACCACCACCACTGTTACACCCTGACACCACCACCACCACTGCTACACCCTGATTCATCACCGCTACACCCTAGCACCCACCACCACCACCACTGCTACACCCTGACACCACGTCAACCACCCACTGCTACACCCTGACACCCACCACTGCTACACCCTAACACCACCACCACGTACTGCTACACCCTGACACCACCACCACCACTGCTACACCCTGACACCACCACCACCACTGCTACACCCTGACACCACCACCACCACTGCTACACCCTGACACCACCACCACCACCACCTGCTACACCCTACACCCACCACCACCACTGCTACACCCTGATACACCACTGCTACACCCTGACACCACCACCACCACCACTGCTACACCCTAACACCACCACCACTGCTACACCCTAACACCACCACCACTACCACACCCTGACACCACCACCACACTGCTACACCCTGACACCACCACCACCACTGCTACAACCTGACACCACCACCACCACTGCTACACCCTGACACCACCACCACCACATCTACACCCTAACACCACCACCACCACCACTGCTACACCCTGACACCACCACCACCACTGCTACACCCTGATATCACCACCGCTACACCCTAACACCACCACCACCACTACTGCTACACCCTGACACCACGTGCACCACCACCACTGCTACACCCTAACACCACCACCAGCGCTACACCCTAACACCACCACCACCACTACTGCTGCACCCTGACACCACCACCACCACCACCACTGCTACACCCTGATATCACCACCGCTACACCCTAACACCACCACTACCACTACTGCTACACCCTGATACCAAGTGCACCACCACCACTGCTACATCCTAACACCACCACCACTGCTACACCCTAACACCACCACCACTGCTACACCCTGACACCACCGTGCACCACCACCACCACTGTCCTTCATATAATTCGGTAAAGAGTTTTAGAAGAAAATGATCTTGCAATAAATAATATAGTCATCCACTAATGTCGGTTCTTTATAACAGAAAACGTTTTTGCTCACTCAAATGATGAGCAAAATTAGCTTCGAAGGAGTTCGCTGTTTGCTCAACCAAACAGGCTTTCGTTGAGCAAAATCCTCAAAACTGCTCACTGAGCAGAAAAGTGCCCGTGTAATAGCCGCTTAAATCTCTCAGGCTTGGAGCCATTTTTGTGGCTGCTCTTTGTATTCTCTCAATCTTCCTTATATCCTTCTTTTTATGTGGTGACCAAATCACTGCCGCATATTCCAACCTTGGTCGAATCAGAGATGTTATCAATTTCTTGATAATCTCTTCATCCAGATATTTGAATGCCATTCATATATTCCTCAGCAACTGATATGTATCTCCTGTGATCTTGTTTATATGCTTCTCTGGTGACAAATTGTCCGTAATCCATACTCCCAGATCTTTTTCGACCTTTGTTTTGATTATCCATTCATTTCCCATCGAATACTTTCCTCTCTGTCTCTTTTTGCTACTGCCCACTTCCATCACTTTACACTTTTTAGCATTAAACTCCATTTCCCATAGTTGACTCCATCTGAAAATCTTATCCAGATCCTTTTGTAAATCTTCACAGTCCTCTTTACTTTCTATTTTTCTTAGTAATTTAGCATCATCAGCGAATAAGCTCATATAACTGTTTACTCCTTCTGTCATATCATTTACATAGACCAAGAACATCACTGGGGCCAATACTGATCCTTGACGAACTCCACTTATCACACTGCACCATTCTGACTTCTGATCTTTTATTACTGTTCTCATCTCTGTTGCTCAAAAAGTCTTCCATCCACTTCAGCAAACCACCCTTCAATCCTCCTACATGTTCTAGCTTCCAGAGCAGTCTCTTATGAGGTACCTTGTCAAATGCCTTCTTTAGGTCCAAGTATATGCAATCGACCCACCCCTCTCTTTCCTGTCACATCGATCACTCTCGAGTAAAAGCTTAATAAATTCATTGTACATGACCTTCCTCCTCTAAATCCAAACTGGCCACCTGCGAGTGTGTTTGTCTCTTCCAAATATTTCAACCATCTGTCCTTCACAATTTTTTCACACATTTTTGTCACTTCACTTGTTAATGATACTGGCCTGTAATATAGTGGTTCTTCTTTGTCTCCTCCTTTGTGAATTGGCACAATATTTGCTCTTTTCCAATCAAACGGAACTCTGCTCTCCTTGAGTGAACTCTCAATTACACTATGTAACTTTCCTGCTAGTTGGTTACTGCACTCTTTCATTATCCAGTTGGACACTCCATCTGGACCCGGGGCTTTTCTCACATCTTGACTTTCCATTAGCCTTTTTACTTCTATTACGTCTACTTTTATGTCTTCCATTATATTTTCTTTTGCTATTATATTTTTCGTTTTAAATTCACTTTCTCTTGTAAATACAGTCTGTAAGCACTTATTCATCACCTCGGCCTGTTGTAATGCATCTTCATACACTATGCCTTCTACCTTCAGCTTATCTATTCCTTCCTTGTTTTTCATTTTTCCATTAATATATCTATAGAAAAGTTTCGGTTCATTCTTACATTTTTCTATTATATACCTCTCATAGTTACTTTCTTCTCTTCGGATTCTTACATATTCATTTCTAGTTGTTTTGTACTTTTCTCAAAGGTTGATACCTCCTTTTTTCCTCCAACTATTCCATGTTTTTTTCTCTTTCTAGTCTTGCTAATTCACATTTCCTGTTAAACATTCTTTTTTTTTCTTTTCTCTGATACGATATTTTTCCTTGGAACATAACTATTTATTCCTTCGGTGTAAATTCGGATGAACTCATCCCATTTTTTCTGGGTACTCGTTGCTGCATGGAAATTACTCCAGTCTGTCTCTCCGAAGAATGTTCTTAATCCGTCAAAGTCTGCTTTTCCATTATTGTATCTTCCTTTCTTATGTTCTTCTCTTCTCCCCTCTTTTTTGCTATCATATATTTCAAATTCAATAAGTACATGGTCGCTCTTTCCAAGTGGGCACTGATACTTTACTTTACTAATTACTTCCAGTTCTTTCGTCAATAGTAGGTCTACTCTTGATGGTTCTTCGCTACCTCGTGTGTGTGTGTGTGTGTGGTGTGTGTGTGTGTGTGTGTGTGTGTGTGTGTGTGTGTGTGTGTGTGGTGTGTGTGTGTGTCTGTCTGTCTGTTTGTCTGTTTTGGGTAGCCGAAACTGTAAATTAAATTTTGATGAGAGTAGGCTCAAAAAATCGCAAATAAATCGTAGGTGGTAAGCGGTTTGGTCCCATGTCGATTGAATAATTTTGAAGGGGGGTTTTGGGCTAAAAACACTTTAGGAGTATTATATTACAGGAAAAACTCTGTGATAACGTCTTGCCGCATTCCACAAACTCAGTAGACTCATGGACGTTTGTGTGCGTGTGTGTGTGTGTGTGTGTTGGAATCACACGGAACACAAAAGGTTGGAATCACACAGAACGTGGTCTACCCCGAGGCACTTTGACCAGTGACCAACGACAGCAACAACACGATTGGAGTTTGCAATCACATGTTGTCTAATATACGTATACTACTACAAACATCAATAGTACATGGGTCCGAAGGGCCCACAAACACTTGTGAATAAGTAAAAAATTTAAAAATGCAGCGCAATTTCTCCAAATCAACCAAACACTTGCCTTAACTCCAAAAGTTTGAGAAAAACTGGAAATCCTTAAGAGCCTGAAACTAATTTGTTACATCAGCAAGTGACCAGAGACCATAAAAACGAAGTATTAAAGTGTAATTAACTATGAACATGATGAAAGTAATGAGCTTTGTGACTGGGACACTTGTCCATAGGAGCCGAGCTAATCATGACTCCTGACTTCTCCATAATCGAGATGATACAAAATCAAAGAGGAGTTTTACTCATTGTTTTAGATTGACCGAAGCAGAAAAGGAATGCATTTATATGCTTAACCAAAGTCTGTTTGTCTCCATCACAACTTTTTTACAGAGACTGTACACTATCATTCTTGTCTTATATTTAAGCAATTCATAAAAAAAATATGAAAATGCTTTGCTTCTTGTTCTTTGAATGTTTAATTTATACTTTAAAAAAAAAACTTGGTTTTCTTCTTACCTAAACCAAGAATGGGCATTTTGACATTGTTGCTGAGGATGACATGTTTCTCCGAATTTGTGTAGACATCCGCCATAAGTCTGTAACAATGAATTACCAGCGTCAACACTAGTTTCAAGGTCATTTTAGGTGGATATAAACTCAAAGCATAACTATTCTCATCAGCAGATCACACACACAACTTATGATACTCGAAAGTAAATGCTGAATGATGCAAATTTGTTACCATATCTTCATTCTAATCTACTAATGCAAAAAATGTGGTTCAACAAAACAACTTCAATTCTCATGGATGCCTTGTTACATTAACTGAACAGATCACAGGTACATACGGACCTAGGCACTCAGTAGTAGTAGGCAGTGTTCTCAATCAAACATGCAAGAACATTATGGCTTTTTTTATTTTGTTTAAAGATGAAAGGAAACTTGGGATAAAGGACCAGAGAAAAGGACAGACTGAAAGAGGGTGGTTTGGAAATTAAAGATTTGTGCCGACTCTTATCAAAAGCATTTGATGTCAAGGGCAACAGCAAAAGTTTCACCAAAATTCCTTAAAAATGATGAGCAAGATTCTGTTAGGAAAGCTAGAAGATCACCCTTTAAGTCCCCCATCCACGGTGCGATTGGCCTTGACACCTGATCAGACAAACCTGATCCGATGGTAATCCTACCACCCACAGTAAAAAATGGCACTAAAAAATTTTGGCACTCAAATTTTTCTGGAACTCAAATTTTTTTGGCACTAAAACATATTTTATAGCACTACGTAGTACTGGGGGTACTACGTAGCACTACGAATTTGTACAAGTACCCCCAGGCTGTCACTCCTCCCTCACTCGCTAGCTATAAAATGCCAAAAAAATTTGAGTCCCAAAAATGTTTGTGCCAAAAAAAAATGTGCCAACTTTTTTTAAAGTGTCAAAAAATGTTGAGTGCCAAAAAAAATTGCATGGCAAATTTTTTTGTTGAGTGCCAAAAATTTGAGCGCCAAAATAAATTGTGCCAAAAAATTTTGAGTGTCAACATTTTTTTAGTGGCAAAAATTTGAGTGGCAAAATTTTTTGAGTGCCAAAAAATTTGAGTGGCAAAAATATTTGAGTAATTTTTTTTTGTGCCAACATTTTTTGAGTGCCAAAAAATTGAGTGCCAACAATTTTTGAGTGCCAAAAAATGTTTGTGCCAAAAAATGTTGTGCCAAACATTTTCGAGTGCCAAATGTTTTTCAGTGCCAAACATTTTTGAGTGCCAAAAATGTAACTAGTTTTCTTTTGTATAACTACAGTATGTGTAGTGACATACACTGAATAGCTATACGTTACTTCATCCTGTGTTGCTTTATTTATGTAGTATGCTGTGTAAAAATATTTAAAAGAATGGTATATCTTTTCATAAATAATTTTTTCCCTCTTCCCTTTGCTGGCAGCACTCTGGTAAAGATAAGAAAAAGTTTGCAGGAAGAAATATGTTACTTTTCTGGGGGTTTTCATAATACACCTTTTCACTCAAATTAGAACAGAACTTCAAAATAAAACAAATGAATTTCAAAATATAATAGATTATTTTTTTTCTTTTAATTTAAAATTCAATTATTTTAATTTGAAGTTCATCTATTTAAATTTGAAGTTCGGTTATTTTAATTTAAACTTCAGTTGTTTTAATATAAACTTCAGTTGTTTTAATTTAAACTTCAGTTGTTTTTATTTAAACTTCAGTTGTTTTAATATAGTGTAGTGGTTAGCTCGCTCGGCTCACAATCGAGAAGTCCCGGGTTTGATCCTCGAGCGGAGCGAAGATAGATGGGTGGTCTTTCTTAAAACCCAAGCCCCTGTCCACCCAGCAGTGAATGGGTACCGGATGTTAGCCGGGGGTTTGTGACCCCCCTCCCGGGGTGGTGGCTTCGGCCAACACTAAGCTGCAGCGGTAGATCACTATGGCTCTGAGGAATTATCCTCTAAACAAACAAACAATATAAACCTCAGTTGTTTTAATTTGAACTTCAGTTGTTTTAATTTAAACTTCAGTTGTTTTAATTTAAACTTCAGTTATTTTAATTTAAACTTCAGTTGTTTTAATTTGAGATTCACTTGTTTTAATTTGAAGTTCAGTTGTTTTAATATGAAGTTCAGTTGTTTTAATTTGAGTGAAAAGGTATAAATAAACTAAACCTAACCCAACCTAGCCTAACCTGGCGTTTTAACTTCCTAGCCTTTGCCTTTGGACTTATAATTTTTCGGTAAATCTTTAGAAGTCCTTCACCCCTATCTTTTTCTTCTTCCCCCTATAGCCAACAAGCCTGGGGAACTGGCGGGAATACGGGGTTTTTGGGTGGGGGAAGCTAATATAAGTGATTTATGGCTCCCCAAAAAATCATAAAAGTCACTATATATAAAAATCTAGGGAATTCCCTAAATTAGGGATTTCCCTAGATACCCATTGTTAGGGAATTTTCCTTAATTGATAGGTATACCTATGTATAAATTTGGACAATTTTGGGAGAGCAATAAATGAGTCATGTCTGCCTTCCCTATCCAAAAAACTCGAGTATTCCATAAGGCCACCAAGCTTGCTGGTCATAGGAGGTCAAAGAAAAACCTAACCTTCCTAGCCAGAAGGGACTGCGCCCCCCATGGACCCCCTAAGGGTTGCTAATCTAACCTAACTATAACCCCCGCAATATTACTAACCTAACCTCACTATAACCCCTTAAAACACAAACAAAAAAACATTAAGTGGTAACTCAGCTGTGATGTGAAGGGATCATATCAAGATTAATATCGCGGGACCGCTTTCCTCCACCAGTGCCAAAAACATTATGACAGTCGTACACACTTTACGTAATGTAAGATGTACAACTATTTCGTTGCTCACCTGTTGTTACTAGCTCACTGCTACGGTACAGCACTCACAACACAAGCTTACACACTCCTGTTCAAGGCTAGTGTACTATTCTGGCGTCCCAGCTGCAGCCTGCTTCGTCTGCGCTGAACCGCCAAACAACTATATAAAGAAACATTTGAGCCTGAGCTTGAGTTGAAGGTTATCTGTATATAGGAACCCATAAATATGTATGCGGCAGTATGCCCCTCATTCTCTCTCATGCGTGCTCTCCATACCAAGCATTCTTCAAACATTATTTCACACTTTTAACCATGCAACTCATTCATCCAGGTCAGCGCACAACCCGTGCAGTGATCCATCGGTCTATCAAACACTTCTCTCTCTCCCACTATTCCCCCTAACAATCTAACAAGGTATTCTTGCATACTCGTACCGTTCACATTCCAGCATTAGGATTTCAGCTATGAAGAAAGGCTAGATAATGTTACAGTTATCAACATAACCCCAAATCGCCACTGGGTGCTTGACTTGCTCATTCAAAATCTTCCATCCAGAGTAGCCCTAACCACCTGTTGCGCATATCGAATATTATAATTATGTACGAATTAGTAATGATTCGTGATTACATGTTTTTGTGGGCAGCTAGATACAATACATTTTATGACAATATAGGACGTTCTGACATGTTTGGGTGTGGAAACATATACAATTGATGACAAGATAGCTATATATAGGGACGAATTCTGACAATATTTGGGTGTGGAAACGTTACGACACTATCATCATTTACGATCAAACAAACAATAACAGGATAACACCCTCGCAACTTGTGATCGCCCCCGCACAGCATTCAGCACCTTGCAGGGTCCTGCGGGAAGCACGCCTTGGGAGTTTAATTAAGTCACATCCGGGGAAAAAAGAAAATAAATCATGAAAAAAATAGGTGAATGGCAGGAGGGCTGTTGAAGTCTATGATCTTTGAAAGGAAGCATTAATTTTTCACACTATAAACGAGACTTAAAAGGAAACCTATGAGCTTCACTGAATCACTTAGCCAGAACAATATATATAGCGCTTTCCTATACAGGGTGTAACACGAGTTTATGCAAATATTGATACAGGTGAAAGAACATGTAATTCTAAGCACAAAATATTCTATAACCATATGCTTTTTGAAGCTTCCTTTAGACGTGAGATGAAGTTAGAAAAATTAGCGCGGCCAGTAATTTCACCATGGCAGGCGGCTGCCGCTCGGTGACATTTTGAATGATTTAATCATAATTTTTACTAGTAATGGAGCATTACATTATCTTATAACAACACAATTGGTATTAATGGACATGTTATTACTAAATAAGCAGTACATGAGAACAGCAGGGCTGTAATAAACAATAATGTACAAGGCTAAGTGGCAATGCGTCGGGGCGGGGGAGGTAGGAGGGACTAGGCTGCGAGGCCTCACGCCGATCAGCTGAGTCACGTGTTCCATCCTACCCCTCCCTGACACGATGAAATGTAGCCTTCTATAGTATTGTTTATTACAGCCCTGCTGTTCTCATGTTCTGCATATTTAGTAATAACATGTCCATTAATACCAATTGTGTTGTTTTAAGATAATGTAATGCTCCATTACTAGTAAACATTATGATTAAATCATTCAAAATGTCACCGAGCGGCAGCCGCCTGCCATGGTGAAATTACTGGCCGCGCTAATGTTTCTAACTTCATCTCACGTCTAAAGGAAGCTTCAAAAAGCATATGGTTATAGAATATTTTGTGCTTAGAATTACATGTTCTTTCACCTGTATCAATATTTGCATAAACTCGTGTTACACCCTGTATATGCGCGGTGGTGCCTTTGTTGTATAGTTAAACCAAAAGTATAATTTCTTTCCAACAATTCATCGAGGAAATAATGAAAGTGTCCGCTGGATAATAAATGTAATCAAAATCACGGCATTGAACATAGCATTACGTATTGTCTTTGTGAATATTCTAGTATGGATAATGTATATTAGTTATTTTAAGTTTAGGAAATATTGTGTGCATTGTAGTGACCTTGTCGGCTACATGGTTGATAAACAGACACCCAGGTTGTTAGTTGGTTTATTGGAGAGAGCAGTTGTGTGTGGTACAAGTCTCTGAGTTCAAGTGTCTTGTCTCTACAAGAGACGGGCTTTTAAAGGAGCCGCGATACTCACGACCTGACTACCTGCATACCAATGCGGCTGAGGTCGAGATTAAAGGATTAGCCAGGTGTGGTGTGACTCACCACAGTACTCTCCTTCCTCAAAAAAAAAAAAAATTATTATACATATACTTATAAAAAAAAACCATAGAGGTGCCACGTGCCGAGGTAATGTAGGTAGGGCAACGTCCAGTCTTCACGTTGGCAGCGGTAGCTGCAAGATCAGAATAGGAGGTGCCGAGGGTAAGGGAATGTAGGTAGGGCGGCTGTCCAGTCTTCACGTTGCAGCGGTAGCTGCAAGATCAGAATAGGAGGTGCCGAGGGTCGCTGCTGCTGTGATTGCTGTCACAAGATCTGGAGGAAGGCTTGCGATGCAAGGTGTCTTCGTGGGAAGGCGAAGTGTCCAAAGCAATCGGCTCCCAAGATAGCTTGTGTTGCTATGCAGTGCCCGTGCGTTGCAGGGCCTTGCTGGAGGCAGCGGAAGGCTGCAGGACGCAGCGTGAGGCAGCAGGAAGCAGCGTCAGGGAGCAGGAGTCAGCGGAGGACGAGGAGTTAGCACGTGGCGGCAGGAGGCAAGGGCGGGCGGCGGGATGCGGTGCCCGTGCGTTGCAGGGCCTTGCAAGCAGCAGGGCGTGGGACACAAGCCACAGGAGGGCGTGTGTGGGTGCGCTGAGATGGGTGGGAGCAGGCGCGGTAGGATGAGGCTGTGAAGGGCGAGGTGCAGGCCGCGGGCGTGGCGCATGGCTGTGGTGAGCAGCGTGCTGGGCCGTGGTGAGCAGCGTGCCGGGCCGTGGTGAGGCAGGCCGCGGCAGAGGCGTGAGGCAGGCCTAGGGCGTGGTGCCCTTAGAGTGGATGGCAGCCCGTGGCGGCGTGGCAGCGCGGCAGGAGGTGGCTGCGGCGGGATGCGGTGCCCGTGCGTTGCAGGGCCTTGCTGGAGGCAGCGGAAGCAGCAGGACGCAGCGTGAGGCCGCAGCGTGAGGCAGCATTGCTGGGCCGCGGGCGTGGGCGGCGAAGGGCAAGGCTGTAGCCGCGGGGCGGGGTGAGGCAGGCCGCGGCAGGAGGCGCAGGGCTTGGGAGGCGGGTGGCGTGTGAGCAGGCCGTGGCAGGAGGCAGGCGTGGGCGGCGAGGTGCAGGGCTGGGCCGCGGGTGTGGGCGACGTGGCTTGGGTGGCTGCAGGCGGCGCGGCAGGCGTTGATGAGGGGGGCGAGGGGCAGGCCCCCCCCCCCTGGGTGTGTCTTGTCACTCCGTAGGTCACCAAATGTAGTGACCTTGTCGGCTACATGGTTGATAAACAGACCCAGGTTGTTAGTTGGTTTATGTGAGAATGCAATTGTGTGTGGTACAAGTCTCTGAGTTCAAGTGTCTTGTCTCTACAAGAGACGGGCTTTTAAAGGAGCCGCGATACTCACGACCTGACTACCTGCATACCAATGCGGCTGAGGTCGAGATTAAAGGATTAGCCAGGTGTGGTGTGACTCACCACAGCATCATCCCGCCGCCTCAGGCCTCCTGCTGCGTTGCTTAGGGCGAGGCGAAGGCGACCTTTTTGATCCAGGAGAGGTAGGCCGGGTGACGTATGTTGGCGTACAGGCCGGGGTAGTCCTTGTGGCCGCAGCCGTAGCCTCGCGACACAATGCCAGCCAACACGTAGAGTCCACCAGAATCTTGGAACGCAAGAGGTCCGCCGGAGTCACCCTGAGAGAGATAAAACGCACGTTGGTTGCGGAACCTCGGCTCAGCAACCAAGAAGATTGATCGACCTTCAGTCACTCAGACGAGAAGTCAGACTGAACATAATAACATAAGAACATAAGAAAATAAGAAAGCTACAAGAGGCCGTGAAACCTACATATGGTAGTTGCTTTCTCTACCTAAATCCACCATTCATCCCCATCCATGAAATTGTCTAATCTCCTTTTAAAACTTCCTATTGACTCCGCACTAGCTTCCTGTCTACTGAGTGCATTCCAATCATTTACCATCCTCTTTGTGAACCAGTTTCTCCCTATTTCTTTTTCAAATCTACGTTTTACTAGTTTGAATCCGTTGCTTCTTGTTCTACCCTGACTGATGATATTACCTGACAAGCGTCCCGCCCTCCGTTAAGGTCTCCGGCACACAAGGTCTCCTCCCCTATGCCTTGAGGCCAGGTGGTAGGGTATACGTGGGACAGGGTAGCGTAGCTGCGGTCGCACTGCCCGACGTCGAACACTGTCACGTTAACCTCTTGTAGGATGGTACTGGGAAAACCACCTAAAAGATTGCAATAAAAGGGTCTTAAAGAATGATGTAGATTATACGTGTTCATGAGTAATACACGCCCATGGATAAATATATATTCCACGTCATAACAAATTATTTCCTGGTTTCCATGCTACAACTCACCAAATTCAGTGTCGCCCCAACCCGTCAATGTTGCGATCCGGTTCGTTATTACAGTGTCGCTCTCCTTCCCCCATGGCAGACACACGGGGCTTATGAATATCTTGGAAAACAAACACATTACCCTTGTTAATATCATCTCTTTGGGAGGCCGTCAGTGTTTCTTATATACATAGTACATTAGACCTGTTCAGAAAACAATTTTTTCCTATTTTTATACCCTCCTGCACGGTTTCCAATGCATTTTGACCTGGAAAAGTCGAAAATTACAACCATTATAAGCCAAAATGTCAGGAACTTTTGCCTCATGAAGCATGAAATTCTATTCTATACACGTTTTCTGAAACGCCAGTTTCGGAGCATTTTGATGTTTGTTTTCGCCTATTTTTTCACCAATAAATGGGCATAAGCAGGTTAAAGCAAGTAATTAGATGCTGACTGAAACATCAAAATGCATAGAAACATTTATGGAAATATTACATGTGATATTTACAGACAAATTTTCAAAAAAATTAAACTAAATATAATTTATTTCACTCTAGTCACAAATTCACAATGGTTTTAGCATGACATCTAATGGTCTGTTATGTTTGTTGCAGATCTGTTGAAACCTGCTAACAAATCCAGAGATACTTCACAAGATAACTTCACTATGGCAGTAAGCAAGGAGCTCCGAGGACGCAAAGTTGACATCTCAGAACCTCCACCTGCAGTCCAGAGACAAGCGTCACGCCGACCTGCTACTAGATCTGCTACAGAAACCTTCCTGATCGGCTACCCATCATCCAGCATCAGTGGCTCCCAGTTACCCACCGACAGACAGGCCTTCCAGTACTTCCTCCATCTCCAGAGTTTGCCAGAAAATACAGGGAATCCTAAGCATCAAGACCTCGCCAATGAAACAGTGGAGGCTATCATCCCATTCTGGCAGATTGCTAGGATCAATACCATGACCAAGTACAATGCTGCGCAGCATTTCATGACACTTCACAAAAAGCACAGAGATCTAGCAAGGAATAAAGGTAGAACAGGTGACCCTGGAGGGAAAAGGAGTGCCTTTGTCCTGGAATTAGATAGCCTGTTCGACATAGGAGCTTCAGATGCCATCCAGGAAATAGAAAGAAACCGACTGCTTTCAAGGGAGAAGAAGGACAAGGACATCAGGTTCTACCAGGATCAGAAGACAGAGAGAAAGGCCCAACATTCTGGTCATGACAAGATATTTGAGTCACGGTCCCAGCAGCAAGCAGAGAGGGCTGCAAGACTGCAGCAGAGAGAGGAACAAGATATGAATTTGTCACAAAATTTCTACAATTTTTCAGCTGCCACACAGCGAAGGACTGCTGCTGATGTGTCTACCTGGGCTGACCCAGCCGACAGTGAAGGGAATGCAGAGGACATGGATTACCAACAACCTCGTCCTGGATGTTCACATCACCAAGACACTGTGACTCTCACATTTCCCAGGAGGGTCATGGAGTGTGTTGACATCTGCAGTACCGCTGATCGTCTGGGATTGTCTGACAATCAAGTGACAGCCTTAGTCTCTGCTACATTGAAGGCTGGTGGAGCTGACCTGGACAAGTTTGTCATCTCAACCTCAACAACGAGACGGAACAGGATGCTGACAAGGTACCACATCAGCCAGGAGTACATGGCAGCATTTAGCGAGGACCCTCCCAAGTATGCTGCTCTCCACTGGGATGGCAAGATGCTGAGAGATGTCCTGGGAAGTGATCCTGGGACCACGTCAGAGACTCTGGCTGTGCTTGTCTCAGGACCACCTGCATATCCTGAAGGCAAACTACTGGGAGTACCAGTGATAGACAGCTCAACAGGAACGGCTCAGGCAGAGGCATCCATGGATTTGCTGGAGGCATGGGGGCTTACTGGAGTGATCACTGCCTTTGTGTTTGACACAACGGCCAGCAACAGTGGAGTACATCGGGGAGCTGCCAAGCTTCTGGAGCAACAGCTTGACAGAAGGTGTTCTACCTGGCCTGCAGACACCACATTCTAGAAGTGCTGGTTGGTGCTGTATGGGAGAATCTGTTTGGCAAGGTCAAGAGCCCAGAGAATCCTTGGTTCAAGCACTTCAAGGACGTTTGGACAGATCTTACCACAGACAACCCTACAACCCTGTCCATCAGACAAAAATGGTTGAATAAAAAGAAGAAAGAGTGCAAGGAAATACTACAGGAAATCCTGAGGTCGGGAGAAGCCTCCTAGAGCTGACTACCGTGAGATGGCTGAGCTTACACTGATCGTCCTTGGAGACACGCCTCCCCGCGGAATCCACTGGAGTCATCCTGGAGCCATTCATCAGGCCAGGTGGATGGCCAGAAACCTGTATTCTATGAAGATGTTCATGTTTGCTGAGCAGCTGGAGTACGATGAGAAACTGTTGTGAAGCTGGAACGCCTCAACCTCTTCCTAGGACTGTTCTATACACCCATGTGGATGTCATCTACACTTGCTGCAGATGCTCCTGCAAAGATCTGCAGTTTCATGAAGGACATGATGAAGTTCAAGAGAACAGATCCAGAGATTGTCAGGCAGTGCTACAAAAAACTTGAAAACCACAATGGTACCTGACACAGGAGGTTGTGCCGTTCGCTCTCTTCGGTAGCAGACTCAGTGACAAAGAGAAGCAGGACATTGCTGCCAAGCTGCACGCCACTGAGAAGCCAGATAGCTTCAGACGAGGGAAACCTATGTTCCCTCAGGTTACAGCCAAGACGACTCTGGCTGATCTAGTTGGTCCAGAGAGTCATCTTCTGCTTGACACCCTTGGCATTGAGTATGACTGGCTTCTGCAACCTGTGGCGACATGGCCAAGGAGTGATGACTACAGCAAGGCCCTGGAATATGTCAGCAATGTAAAAGTAGTGAATGACATTGCTGAGCGGGGAGTCAAGATGATGACTGATTTCGCAAACATCATTACCACAGATTCTCAGCAAAAACAGTACCTTCTTCAAACTGTGGAATACAACCGTGAGCGATTTGATAGCTTCAAGAAGCAAACTCTGAAAAAATGACTGTGAAGTGTCCTTCTGACATAGACAATAGAGTTTTCTGCCACTTGAAAATAGTTTTTAGAGTCTTTGTCACACATTTTTTGATGTCAAGATTGTAATATTTATGAAATTTATATGAAATTTTCAGAAAATTTTGCTTTTTTTCTGGATATGATGTCTTTTTTTCTTGAATGTTTACTTGGATTGTTTTTTCAGAAATAATAATAAAAATGCTTCAATTTGATACCCAATTTGTTGTTCTATCCCAATTGTAACAAAAGTCTCAGGTGAAAAAAAGTCTGGCGGAAGGCAAAATTAGGCGCTTTTCTACTGTCGCGGGCTTAATATCTTGAGGTCCAATGAGGCAAAGGTTCCTGACATTTTAGCTCAAAATGGTTGTGATTTTCGGCTTTTTCAGGTCAAAAAGCATGGGAAACTTTGCAGGGGGGTATAAAAATAGGATTTTTTATCTTTTCTGAACAGGTCTAATAGTACATACATCGCATGCATTAACAGCTTATCGCAGACTGACCTCTAGCTTAACTTTGGAGGCCAGCTTGAGAAGGGCAATGTCGTGGTAGGCCTGAGGATGCTTGTAGTCAGGGTAGAACACCGTCTCCGCTACGTCGAAGTCTTGAGGATTTGATCTATCATAATCGTCACCATAGTCATGCTCACCTAGGCGCACAACCTCGGCTTTGCTGCAGAGGTCACGAAGGTTAGTATGGCGATAGGATGGGGCGCTATGGTAATACTGCTCCACGGTATTCTTCAAGCGTGTGTACATAATGATGATTAGCAACGAAGATTTAGAATGCTAGACAACTCCTAAAATCATGAAAGCAGGAATTTATGTAATTATTCAAAAGCGTAATTACCGAAATTGACTCACCGATAGAGGAAGCAATGGAGGGCAGAGAGAACCCACTGTTCGTTGATCAACACTCCACCACAGAACCAATCGTTTTTCTGAGCGCTTTTCGACCCCACCAGAGCCTGTAAGTACATTTACTCGTATAGCCTTTACTTAACATTCGGATTTTTGCGTATATATATGTACGTAGCCTATATATAATCCCCATTATCAACAGCTCACACTATTCGCACCACCTCATGCTCACCATCCTGGCCCGCGTTCTTCTCTGCCCGATTCCCCCCGAACGAGCGGGGGGCTCGCCCGGTGTGGTTGAGATCTATATAAGCAAGAAATTCCCTTTCTCAGGAATCCCCTGGGTATTTCAGGGGGGGGGCCCTTGGTTTTGCTGGCATTCTGGGGGGCGAGCCCCGCCGCCCCGGGCGCGTATGAAGCCGTACTCTTAAAAACTGTTAAAAAATATAATTGTTTTTGGGTTTCCCCAAATCTAAAATAGATTAGTTTCAAAACACACAAAAATTACATACACAGGCAGGAAAACGGGACTTTTTTTTGCAGGTTATTTGCCCTAACGAATAAAGAAAAGTGTCCATAAAAAAATATTAAAATTTTTACAATATGGCAATTGGGCCCCGGTTCACACTTCACGTTTTTGTGCGTAGTTACGTGCATTTTGTCAAGTAATGTCATACTCACAGTATGTGAATGTCACAGTGACGTCCTTCCTGCCGGTGAATTTTGAACACAGGCCCCCGCTACCCAACATTGCTGGAGCAGTGAGACGTCCTGACCTTGAGACGCGCGTCCCCAGCTCACATTATTCGCGAGCTCCAATGGACCCTACCATAACTACGTCCCGGTTTCTTTACATCGTGATTGTGGGATAAGCGTGGTCGCCGCGGGTGGACCTAGAAGGGAAACTACGGGCGAGGGAAAGGAATTCGATTTTATTTGAGGGGAAAATCGATATTCCAGGTGCTATATTACTGTGCTCTTTTTCTCGCTGACAACATTATAGGAAGACCTGAGGTAATGGCTGATGTGCAGAGGCTTCTAAACCAGAAAACAGAGTCACAACAGAGCCTCGTCAAAAGGTAAGTAATGGGAGGTACGTAATGTGTCCTTACTTCTTAATGAGACTCTGCTATGACTGTTTTCCTGGTTTAGAAGCCCTTGCACATCAACCATCACCTCAGGTCTTCTCTATGTTGTCAGCGAGCATGGAAATATAGCACCTGAAATATCAATTTCCCCCAAAATAACTCGAAATTCTTCCATCGCCGTAGTTTTCCCCTTTGTAGGTCCACCCGCGGCGACCCCGCCTTATCCCCACAATGCACCGATGTAAACAAACCGTGAGTAGTTATGGGCTGGGCCCCTTGTTTCTACGTGTCTACGTGGAAGTGGCGGGGCGACGTCCCCTGTGACGTCCCCTGATCACCACGCCCACGTAGACACGGACAGCAAATACGTGTAGTGTGAACCCCGCCTCAGTGCTTACTTACGGAACGTGATGAAGGGAGGAGCGATATCCGTGACGCCTGCCGAGGTTCTGACTTAGAAGGGAGAGAACTAAGTCATTCTCCATATTTTTTAGACGCGTCTTCATGCTACAAATACTTAATGTTATATTCTTCATTATTCACATCAGTTTTGTGGAGCTAATATACATGAGGGCTGCGAGAACGGCCGGCCTTCAGACAAAGGAAGCACATATTTCATTTTTTAAATCGTATACTCTAAACCCATCTTATCCAATTCCTACCATCCGCTCGGGTCTGTTACTTCATTTGCGTCCCCACACGCTTATACTCACCCAAGGAAAACGCACA
The DNA here is from genome assembly GCA_016584305.1 of Chionoecetes opilio. Lineage (NCBI taxonomy): Eukaryota > Metazoa > Arthropoda > Malacostraca > Decapoda > Majidae > Chionoecetes > Chionoecetes opilio. The sequence goes on along the minus strand of JACEEZ010008323.1, from coordinate 28,395 downwards.
GAAGAAGTGGAGTCCTTGACCCACACTTCAAAAGCTCCTCTTGACAGACGGTGGCTGCAGCCTCACCACCTGCCGCCAGTGCCCTGGTCGTGCTGTCAGGCTTCCCTCACAGCTTCATTGGCCGGGAACAATTATCCTGAGCCCCCTTTGTCCACGAAAAGCTTCTTTGACAAATCACTAGGAATGTCCTTCCACCATTTTGTATCTAGACCACACCTCGTGCCGGCTTCCCCTTAACATACCTTACCGCTTGCCCAACCTCTCTCCTCTCTCCTTTTCTCTCTCTCCCTCTCACCTCTCTCCCTCTCCCCCCCTCCTCCCCCCCTCCCCCTCCCCCTCTCTTCTCTCTCTCTCATCTCTCTTCTCTCTCTCTCTCTCTCTCCTCTCTCTCTCTCTCTCTCTCTCTCTCATCTCTCTCTCTCCTCTCTTCTCTCTCTTCTCTCTCTCTCTCTCTTTTCTCTCTCTCTCTCCTCCTCTCTCTCTCTCTCTCTCTCTCTCTCTTTCCGCTAAAAGAGACAGACACCATCAAAACCAGTTTGTAGTGCAAGCCGATGATCAATAGTCTGTCTGAGTCAAACATTTCAAGAGGACCGACTGGGGCGACCATTGTTACGCATCGATGGAAAGGAAATTTCAAGTGCCACATCTTCACCTCATTTGATGGAAAAACCACCACCACCACATCAATGTATTCTCCTCTGCTATATTTTTGTCACAAAGTTTTGTGATAATCTAATTAATTTGTAAGCTACTTTGACACATTACTTCTCTATAAACGATGAAAGTTTATGTTAATGTAATACGCACTATACAGGACAAGAAGCTGTTTACTGTGGTGGTATTTGGTGCAGATGGCTTCAAAATTCCCCTTTAGGTATCGTCTGTATTGTGTGTGGAGCCTTTGGGCATTATCATTGACTGTCCTATCTCGGAAAATGCGTGGCTTACTATTGCACAGATGAGGCTGATTACCATAAACACTGTTCCAAGGGCACTGCGTCACTAATTAGTAATGCCAGTCTGTATGTCCTTCAAACAAATGCCTTCCCTGCCATCTGTTATCCTTTGTATAATAATAATAATGATAATTTCATTTTCACCCGAAGGCATACAGTAAAAAATCAACAACATAATTATACAAACAGATGCGTATATAGTCACTATATAGTAGTGTTCATGTCATTGATAACCTAATATACTGTTTCCACCAATGGCATAATCTCGTCTCAGTGGTAAGTATTATTGGCAGGCTGTTCAGGTGTAAGTTTGGGACAACAAACTTATCTCGTGACTCCCCTTGACCTTTCGACCTGTTTAATATTACTCCTCCTTCCCCCTAGCTTAGTGGTGCTGTACACGTAGGACTACGCCGCGCTCCTACAGGATCATTTTTCCAAGGCAAGTAAGCCCAAGGGGTATGCCAGACATAGGCCACATGTGGTAACCAGTCTCCCGAGGCAAAATGTTCTTAAAGTAGCCATAAAGTCGCCCGTCCTCACCAACTCATCGGGCTGCTGGGGTCGATTTTTCCGCCCTTGCCAACGCACACGACTGCCTCACATCCTCCCCCACCCCCTTCACCCCGGCCTAAACCGGAATAATTATCGCAAACGACGCTGCTGAACACTCCTCCCCTACCCTATCACCCTTACCTGCTGGGATCGCGTCCTCACCAGCCTCCACCAACACACACTACATTGCCTCTAACAACCCACCAGTCCAGTGTTACAATAATTTATCAGCATGACGCTCAAGATTGTTAATATATTGACTTGGAATAATGAACTATCACAACTAAACTGAAGATGCAGTAGATCACGATAAAATCTATTAGTCTCACATTGAATCATCCTCTTCGTCATCATCTGGGCCGCTGCCTTTTGAGGTATCCACGACATTCTGCTCCGTGACCTCGAACAGCAGTCTTGATTTCACGGCATCTACCTTCTCAGGGTTAAGAAGGCGGACCACAGGCAACTTGAAGAGGGGATGGATTGCTATGGCCATCAAAAGTCTATTTGATCAAAGATGGAGAGGAACCTGGCCTTGAAACCCTTGGGTCTCATCACTATGAGGGTTCTCCAGGAGGTACTCCAACAAAGGCCGGGAATATTTTATTGGTTTAGCTTTCAATGCCCGAAGGCTGTCCCAGAGTACAGATAGGGTAGGAAGCAAGGCTCCCATGTAGGCCTCTCTCACCATTTGTAGTCTATCGAGGCTGGTCACCACTGGCTTCATCACAGTTAGGTACTCATTGATAATATCCTTATCAACCTGGTTGAACGTGGCTATTCTATTTTGCATGCATATCACGTTGATCTGGGCCAGCTTGGTATCGAGTACCTCACTGAGGACCTCCATAGAGTCATAGAGGGAGTTCTAGCGTGTGACGTTTGGGGTCTTCAGCTTCATGCCCACCTCCCTCTTGATGTTTGCTGTGGTGGTTGGCTTTCGGTTCTGTGTGTGCCACAGAGCCTGGACTTTCTCTTTCACCGAAAATACACACAAATAATTAGTAGAAAAACTATTATGTATAAAAAATAAATTTATACTATTCAAAATACAGTATCTACTATAGTTTAGCAAANTTTCTATTGATGTTCCAATCACGTTGGTATCATTTATAGCCTTATAATCTGGGGAGTCTACTTTGACTTGGGGTTCTTCAGCTTGGCATGCCCCCACCTGCCCTCTTCGATGTTGCTGTGGTGGTTGGCTTTCGGTTCTGTGTGTGCCACAGAGCCTGGACTTTCTCTTTCACCGAAGAATACACACAAAAATAATTTAGTAGAAAAACTATGTTATGTATAAAAATATAAAGTAATTATAAAATTTTAAATTTTACAAAATGTACTTAGTACTCTATTTGATAGTTTTTGGAAAAATCGCCAGCTTGGTCAACCAATGATCTTCCTCCTTATGGTGAAGATGAACCCCAGTACTTCGTCCATAGCAGCAACCAGCCGGGCCTCGGCCACTGGTGGAGGGCGTTGTTTCGTCATAGTAATCAAGGAAAGGCACAAAACATCATGCGGCAAAGAACAGCCCGCACAAAATTGTTTGCACAGTACAGTACAAGGGATGGCGGTTAACTCGCACCTCAGCCTAGCGATAAGGCAGGATGAAAGCTGTCGCTCCACCACCGGTACGCACGAATTCACTCACAACACACTCTTTGCAAGTAGTTAGCTCTACAGCAGAACCATAATCACTATAAGCAAATAACACTGTCTTCAGCACACGTAGCATACACTTAAGCTCCGTCCACACTAGCGGGCAAAGCCCGCCGGGCAGTGCCCGTTACGGGGAAAAGCCCGCGGGCACACTGAAACTGTCGTTCCACACAACAAAGCCTGCCTGGCCCAGTCAGAGGCGAGCAGCTGGGCAGCCAGGCAGTGTAGCCGTTCTCTATTCAGGAAGACTGTGTGCGGTACGACAACAATGCGAAGAAGGAAGGACCGTAAGAAGCTGGCACTGTGTACCATAATCATTGCTATGTGTCTGAAAAAAAAAAAGGACAAAGTGGAGAAAAAGAAGTGGCTCCACTTCTCCACTCCAAAGCTCCACATGTAACCTCGTATGTCTGGCAGCGACGCACTGCCGGGCGCGGCAGGCAGTGCCTGGTGAAATCGCTCACCTACCATCACGGGCATTTTACTCGTTTGCCCGCGGGCACAAGGCGGTGAGCCCGTCAACAGGCAAACTGCTCGCTTGTGCCCGCGGGCAATAGTGTGGACGGACCTTTACACACCTCTGTGTATGCTCGCTGTGTCTGAGAAGTCGCAGAAGATCCCATGCAGAGTGACTCACGATGCACTGAGTCAAACGCCTTCTTGAGATCAACATAGATCTGGAACGTACGTTCCAACATACGCTTGAACATACGCCCTAAACAATAGTAGACTGATAAATCATTTATATATCCATCGTTGTCCTTAAGTTGTTGTTATAATAGAAGGTATATATAATATCTGATTTGATATCTCTGGTTTAATCTTGTTCATACATTTCAATAGTGAGGTTTAAGAAGTGTTTGGTGGGCCTTCGGCCCACCAAACACAAGTGGTGGGCCAAAGGCCCACCAATAGCCCTCCGCAGGAGCTAGCCAAAAAGTCCGCCCGGAGGGCGGCTTTGCGGCTAGTATATCATATTATCAATATCAATCTATGGAAAAACATTACACTAAAATTTGATAGAAGTTGGAATTTCCATCATGAAAAACTACAACCAAATTTGATGCAATCATCACTGTATGATTATTTCATATGTAATATAATGAGGGCTAACTTTTTTGATTTGTCGTGGCCGTTGTAGGGATAATGACATTATGAAATCACCATTTATATTTTCTTGAAACTGAGGTTAAGAAAAGTAATGACATGTCATTATCAGTTTTACATCAACAATAATAAACCAATACATCAATTGATGTGTGTGTGTGTGTGTGTGTGTGTGTGTGTGTGTGTGTGTGTGTGTGTGTGTGTGTGTGTGTGTGTGTGTGGTGTGTGTGTGTGTATTCATCTAGTTGTATTTATCTAGTTGTATTTTACAGGGCCAGAGCAATGCTCGTGTGGCCCGTCTCCATATCAAACATTTTTATACATTCATCCTTAGTGCTTGGTGTTGCCGAAACAGCACCCCGGAGGCAGTCCCCCCAGGACCCCGGTTTTCCGAAAAAAAAAATTAAAAAAACCCCAAAAAAAAACCCCCCCACCCCCCGGAAATTTTTTTTTGGGGGGGGGGGGAAAAAAACCCCCCTTTTTCCCCTTTTTTTTTCCCGGGGGCCCCGGGGGGGCCCGGCCCCGGGCCCCCGTTTTTTTTGGGTTTTTTTTTTTTCCCCCCTTTGGGCCAAATCCCCCCCAAAAAATTTTGATGCCCCCCCCCCGGGGGAAAAAAGGGGGCCCCCCCCTTGGGTTGGGCCCCCAAAAAAAAAAAAAAAAATTTTTTCCTTTTTTTAAATTTTTTTTTTTTTTTTTTTTTTTTTTTTTTCCCCCCGGAAAAAAAAAATTTTTTTGGGGGAAACCCAAAAAATTGGGGAAAAAAAAAAGGGGTTTTTTTTTCCCCCCCCCAAAAGGGGGGGGGAAATAAAAAATTTTAAAATTTTGGGGAAAAAAAACGGGGTAAAAGGGGGTTTTTTAAAATTAAAAATTTAAAAAAAAAAAAACCCAAAAAAAAAAAAAATTTTTTTTTTGGGGGGGGGGGGGGGTTTTTTTTTTTTTTTTTCCCCAAAGGGGAAAAAAAAAAAAAATTTTTTTTTTTCCCAAAAAAAAAAAACCCCGGTTTTGGGGGGTTGGGGTTTTTTTTTTTTTTTTGGGGGGTTTTTTTTTTGTTTTTTTTTTTGGGGGGGGTTTTTTTTTAAAATTTTTTAAAAATTTTTTTAAATCCAAAAAAGGGGGGTTTTCCCAAAAATTAAAAAAAAACCCCAAATTTTAAAGTGGGGGGTTTCCCCCCCCCCGGGGGAATTCCCCCCGGGAAAAACCCCAAAATTTTCCCCGGGGGGGGTTTTTAAAAAAAAACCCCTTTTTTTTGGGGGGGGAAAAAAAGGGGCCCTTTTTTCCCCAAAAAAACCCCCCCCCAAAAAAAAAAAATTTGGGGGGGTTTTTTGGGGGGGTTTTTTCCAAAAAATTTTTTTAAAAAAAAAAAAAAAAAACCCCCCCTTTTTTTGGGGGTTTTTTTAAAAACAAAAAAAAATTAAGGAAAAAAAAAACCCCTTTGGAAAAATTTTTTTTGGGGGGTTTTTAAAAAAACCCAAAAAAAAAAAAAACCCCCCCCAATAAAAAAAAAACCCCCCCCTTTTTTTTAAAAAAAAAAATTTTTGGTTTTTTAAAAAAAAAAACCCCCAAACCCAAAAAGGGGAACCCTTTTTGGGGGGGTTTTTTAAAAGGGGGGTTTTCCCCCAAAAAAATTTTTTTTTTTAAACCCGGCCCCCCCCCACAAATTTTTTTTTTTTTTTGGGGTGTGGTTTGGGGAAACAAAAAGGATTTGTTAAAACCCGGAGGGGGCCCCCGGGAAACAAAAAAAGGGGGGCCCCCCCAAAAAAAAAACCCCCCCCAAAAGGGGGGATTTTTTTTTTAAAAACTTTTTTAAAAAAATTTTTATGAAAAAAAATTTTTAAAACCTTTTTTTTTTAAAAAAAAAAAGGGGCCAAAAAAATTTAAAAAATTTTACCCCCCCCTTTTTTTAAAGGGGTTTTTTTTTCCCCCCCCCGGGGAAAGGGGGGGGAAAAAAATTTTTCCCCCGGCCCCCCCTTTTTTCCCCCCCCAAAAGGTGAAAAATTGAAAAAACCCAAATTTTTTTAAAAATTTTTTTTTTTTTTTTTTCCCCCTTTTTTTTTTAAAAAAACCCCCCCCCCTTCCCGCCCTTTTTTTCCCCCAAGGGGGTGGGGGGGGGAAAACCCCCCAAATTAAGGGGGCGGGGTTTTTAAAATGCCCCCCCGGGGGGGGGTTTTCCCCCCCAAAAAATTTTTAAATTTGGGGGGGTTTTTAAAAAAAAAATTTTTTTAAGGGGTTTCCCTAAAACCCCCTTTAAAATTTTAAAAAACCCAAAAAAAAACCCAAAAAATTTTCCCGGGAAATTTAAAAAAAAAAACCCGGGGAACCAGGGGGGGGGGGGTTTTTTAAAAAAAATTTTTTGGGGGCCAAAAAAATTTTTTGGGTTTTAAAAAAAAAAAAAACCCCGGGGGTTTTTATTTTCCCCGGGGGAAAAAAAGGGGAATTTTTTTTTAAAAAAAATTTAAAAAAAATTTTTTTAAAAGGGGGGAAAATTTTTTTTAAATTAAATTTTCCCCCCCAAACCCCGGGTTAAAAAAAAAACCCCCGGGTTTGCCGGGGGGTTTTAAAAAAAAACCCCCCCCTTTTCTTTTTTCCCCCAAAATTCCCCAAACCGGCCCCCTTTTTTTAAAGGGGGAAAAAAAAAGGGGTTAAAAAATTTTAAAAAAAAATTTTGGGGCCCCCCCAAAAATCCCCCTTAAAAATTTTTTTTTTCCCCCCGGGAAAAAAAAAAAAAATTTTCCCTTTTTTTTTTCCCGGGAAAAATTTTTTAACAAAAAAAATTTTTATTTTTGGGGGGGAAAATTTTTTTTTTTTTTCCCCCCCCCCCCGGGGGGTTTTTTTTAAAAAATTTTTTTTAAAACCTTTTGGGGCCCCCCCTTTTTCCCCTTTCAATTTTTTTTTTGGGGGAAAAATTTTTGGGGAATTTTTTTTCCTTTAATTTTGGGGGAAAAAATTTTCCTTTCCCCCCTTTTTGGGGAAAAATTTTTAAAAATTTTTTAAAAAAGGGGGGGGAAAAAAAAAAAAAGGGGGGTAAGGGGGGGCCCCCCCCCAAAAAAAACCAAAAAAAAAAAACCCCTTTTTCCCCAAAAAAAAAAAATTTTTTTTTTGGGGGAAACCCTTTTTAAAAAACCCCCCTTTTTCCCCCCCCCCCCCGGGGTTTTTTTTAAACATTTAAAATTTCCTTTTTAAAAAAAAACCCCCCCCTTTAATTTTTTTTTTTTTGGGGGAACGGGTTTTTTAATTTTGGGGGAAAAACCCCAAAAATTTTTTTTTGGTTAAAAGGGGGGGGTTTTTTCCCTTTTGGGGTTAAAAAATTTTTTTTAAAAAAAATTTTTTTTTTAAAGGGAAATTTTTTCCCCCCCCCAAAAAAAACCCCTTTTCCCAACCCAAAAACCCTTTTTTCCCCCAAAAAATTTTTTCCCCCCAAAAAACCCCCCGGGGGAAAAATTTTTTTAAAAAAACCCCTTTTTTTTAAAAATTTTAAAATTTTTTTTTTTTTTTTTTTTCCCCCTTTAATTTAAATTTTTTTAAAAAAAAATTTTTTTGGGGAGGCCAAAACCCCCCCCAAAAAAAAAAATTTTTTTTTTTAAAAGGGGGGGATTTTTTTAATTTTTTTTTTTTTTCCCCCTTTTTTTTTTAAAAAAATTTTGGGGGGGGGGAAAAATTTAAAAACCCCAAAAAATTTTAAAAAAGGGGGCCGGGGGGCCCCTTAGGGGGGTTTTGGGGAACCCCGGGGGGGGGGGGCCCCCCCCAAAAAAAAAATTTTTTTTCCCCCCCTTTAATTTTTAAAAAAAATTTTTTCCCAAAAAAAAATTTTTTAAAAACCCTTTTTTTTTTCCATTTTTTCTTTTTTTTTTAAGGTTTGGGAAAAAACCCCAAATTTTCCCAAAATTTTTAAAAAACCAAAAAAATTTTTTTTAAATTTTTCCCCTTTTTTCCCCCTTTTTAAAAGGGGGGTTTTTAAAACCCTTTTTAAAAAAACCCCCCTTTTTTTTTTAAAAAAATTTTTAAATTTTTAAAAAAAAATTTTTTTAAAAATTTTTTTTTTTTTTTTGGGGGGGGGAAAAAGGGGGGGGGAAAAAAAAAACCCCAAAAACCCCCCCCCTTTTTTGGGGGAAAAAATTTTTTTCCCCCCCCCCCGGGGTTTTTTAAAAAAACCGGGGGCCCCGGAAAAAATTTTAAAAAAAAAAAAATTTTTTTTGGGGGGCCAAATTTTTTTTAAAAAATTTTTTCCTTTTTTTTTTAAAACCGGGAAAATTTTTTTAAAAAACCTTTTTTAAAATTTTTTTTTTTTTTTTTAAAACTTTTTAAAAACCGGGGGGTGTTTTGGGGTTTTTTTAAAAAAATTTTTTTAAAATTAAAATTTTTTTGGGGGGGGGGGGGCCCCCCCGGTTTTTTTTGGGGGGGGTTTTCCCACCAATAATTTGGAATTTTTTTTTGTTTTAAAGGGGTTTTTTTTTTTTTAAAAAAATTTTTTAAAAAAAATTTTTCCCCCCCCCGGGGGGGAAAAAAAAGGGAGGGGGGGAAAACGGGGGCCCGGGTTTTAAAAAATTTTTTTCCCAAGGGTTTTTTTTTTTAAAACCCAAGGGTTTTCCCTTTTAAAAATTTTTTGGGGAAAATTTTTTTAAAAAAAAACCCCCCCTTTGGGGGGGAATTTTAAAGGGGAAATTAAAAAATTTTTTTTCCCCCTTTCTTTTTTTCCCCAATTTTCCTTTTTAAATTTTTAAAAATTTTTTTTCCCCCCCCCAAAAAATTTTCCCCAAAGGGGGGGGGGAAAACCCCTTTCCCAATTTAAAAAAAATTTTTTTAAAAAAAATTAAAAAAAAATTTTTTTAAAAACCCCCAAAAAAAAAAAAACCCCCCCATTTTTTTTTCCAAGGGGGGTTTTGGGGGGGGAAAAAAACCCCCCAAAAAAAAAAGGGGGTTTTTTTCCCCCAATTTTTTTTTTTTAATTTTTTTGGGGGGAAAAAACCCCCCTTTTTAAAAGCCCCCCAAACCTTTTTTTAAAAAATTTTTGTTTGGTTTTAAAACCCCCAAAAAAAAAATTTGTTTTTTAAAAAATTTTTAAAAAAAAAAAATTTTTTTTTGGGGGGGAAATTTTTTTTTAAAAAATTCCCCTCAAAAATTAAAAATTTTCCCCCCGGTTTTTCCTTTTTTAAAAAAATTAAAAAAATTTTTTTTTTGGAAAAAAAAAAAAAAAAAAACCCCCCCCAAAATAAAAAAAAAATTTTTTCCCCCTTTTTTTTTTAAAAAAAATTTAAAAAAATGGGGCCCCGGGGGGGTTTTTTTTTTTTTTTAAAAAATTTTTTTTAAAAAAATTTTTTTTTTTTCCCTTTAAAAAAAATTTTCCCAATTTTTTCCTTTTTAAAAGGGTTTTTTTGGGGGGGGGCCCCCAAAGGGGGGAAAATTTTTTTTTTTTTTTAAAAAAAAAAAAAAATTTTTTTTTTTAAAAAATTTTAAAATTTGGGAAAAAGGTTTTTTAAAAAAACCCCCCCGGGGGGGGAAAAAAATTTTTTTTTTTTTTAAAAAAAAAATGGGGGAAAAAGGGTTTTAAAAATTTTTTTAAAAGATTTTTTTTTCCCGGGTTTTTTTCCCAAAATTTTTTCCCCCCTTTTTTTAAAAAATTTTTTTTTTTTAAAATTTTTTCCCCCCAAAAAAATTTTGGGTTTTTAAATTTTTTTTAATTAAAAAAAAAAAATTTTTTTAAAAAAAACCCCCAAAAAAATTTTATTTTTTTTTTAAAAAATTTTTAAAAAAATTTTTTCCTTTTTTTTTTTTTAAATTTATTTAAAAATTTTTTTTTAAAAAAAATTTTTTAAAAAAAAAAAAAAAAATTTTTTTTTAAATTAATTTTTTAAAAAATTTTATTTTCCCCCTTTTTTTTCCCCGAAAAAAAAAAAATTTTTAAAAAAAATTTTAATAAAATTAATATAAAAAATTTTAAAAAATTTTTAATTTTTTTGGTTTTTAAAAAAAATTTTTTTAATTTTTAAAAAAAATTTTTTAAATTTTTTAAAAAAAAAATTTTAAATTTTAATTTTTTTAAAATTTTAAAAAAAAAAGGGGGGGGAAAAAAACCGAAAAAAAAAATTCAAATTTTTAAAAATTTCCCCAAAAGGGTAATTTTTACCCCAAAAAAAAAAAGGGGTTTTTGATTTTTTTAAATTTTTAAAAAAAATTTTTAATTTTAAATTTTTTTTTTTTAAACATAAAAAAATTATAAAAAAAAAAAAAAAATTTTTTTTAAAAATTTTAAAAAAAAATTTTTTATTTTTAAATTTAAAAAAAAATTTTTTTTAAAATTTATAAAATTTTTTTTAAATATATTTATATATATATTTTTTTTTTTTTTATATATATATATATATTTTTTTTATATATATTTTTAATATATAAAAAGGAATAAATTTTTTTTTTATAAAAAAAAAAATTTTTTTTTTTTAAATAAAATATTAAAAAAAAAAAATTTTTTTTTTTGTTTTTTTTTTAAAAAAAAAAAAAAACCCCCGAAAACCCCCCAAACCCAACCCAACCCCCCCCCCCAAAAAATTTTTTTTTTTTAAAAACCCGGGCCCCAAACCCAAAAAAAAATTTTTTAATTTTTTTTTTTTGGGAAAAATTTTTTAAAAAATTTTTTTTGGGGGGTTGGGGGGTTTTTTTTGGGGGTTCCCCTTTGGGGGGAAAAGGGGGTTTTGGGCCTTTTTCCCCCCCCCCCAAAAAAAAAAGGGGGGGGGTTTGGGGCCCCCCCGGGGGGTTTTTTTGGGGGGGGAAAATTTTCCCCGGGCCCGGAAACGCCATTCGGAGACGCTAACCACTCTGCTAAACCCCCTCCCCATATTTTCCGCCTCTGCAAAATTTTTGCATAAATAAAAGGTTTAAAAAACTTTGGGGGAGTAAATTTATATATTATTTTCCAAAACACCTATGAAAATAAATATTGTATATACGTATATATTAGTATTTTGTTTCCTACCCCCACCCCCCAGATTTATAGCTCACACTTTACCTTTCCCCCCATTGGGCCACCCCACTCAATTAAAACTTAAAGGGCCCCCAAGGTTTAAAAAATAAGGGCTAAAAATACCCCTACACTCCAAATTTTTTTCTAGATAGATATCGACCCTAAACCCCAACTCCTCATTCAAAAGTTTCTGGTTTATTAAATTTCCCTTTGAGCAGGTCCATGTTTCCCCCTTTAGGAAACCATCTCTCAAAAATTTTCCCGGGGGTCCCAAATTTGCTTTTCTTGGCCTTCATGATGTCCCCACCCCCCAAAGAACAGTCTCTCCACAGCGCAGTGGGGTAGGGCCCTTTTTTTCTTAAAAACCCCCTCTACCCAAGGGTTTCGGGAAAAGGGGGGGTAAAATCCCGCTTTCCCGCAGCTTGTTCCTCTTAAACCTCGAAAAACAAATCTCAAACTCTTTTTCCCCCTCTTTTTAGGAGAGGGGGGTAGAGTTGGTGGGCCCCTATACTGTGGGTCCTGGGCCCCCCAATGCATGGAAAATAAAAGATAAATTTGTAATATTTATATTAAAATTTAAAAAAAAATCGATCAAAAAATTTTGGATCCCTAAAAAAAAAAACTGTTTTTCTTAGGAAAAAAAAATTTCTTAAATTTTTTTACTTTTATTATTGCGCTTGAATTATTAAAATTTCAATAAACTATCAAAATGGGGCTCAGATTGCTAATACTGTAAATGACTTGGGGTAATAACTTCCCACAAATGGGAAATGGGGATGCAGTTTTTTCACGATTTTAAAACTTTTTCCACCTTAATCATCTTCTTTCGTCTTCCCTCTGGGCGCTGCCTTCTGAGAATCCAGGAATACCGCTCTGTGACCTCAACAGCATTTTTGAGGGCACGGGATCACCCTCTCAGCGTTTTAAAAAAAGCGGGCCACAGGCAGGTTTTAAAAAGGGGGGGATCGCTGTGGCCATAAAAAAAATCCATTTTCAAAAGGGGGAGTCCCCGGTGGGCAAGCGTTTTAGGCGCGCAGGAACCCTGTTCAAAATTTTTGGGAAATTTTTTGGAATATTTCGGGTATTTTTATACTGGGCCCGATACGTCGGCTCCTTTCCAGAGCAACAAATGAGAGGGAGAAAAAAATGGGGCGCAGACGCCCTAGGGCACTTAAATTCTTTAAAATTTTTTTTGCAAAGATGAATGTGAGGTTTTTTAGTTCAATTTTTTGTAAAGGATAGTCAATATTGACAGTTGAGTGTCTTTGAAATAGAGGGGGTAGTTTTTCTTAAGGGTTTTTTCGAGTAGGTTAAAATGAAGAATTTTTGGGGTTTTTTAGGTATTGAACAAAACCCCGGTTTTCCCCCCAAACGGAAAATTTTAGAAGATCAAAGTTAGGCGCTTAGTGGCCCTATTTTCCCCTGAATCACTTTTTCTTGTTGATTTGGGTGTCTAATAAAAGAAGCTGAAAAAGGGAGGGTAAAAATCAGGGGTTTTTAGTTAGACATGAATTTTATTAATGAAAATAGAAGAGATTTGGGGGGATAGGGCAGAACCATGAGGAAAACTACTTTGTTAGACTTAAGAGAAGAACAAAATCCGTTTTACAGTAGCTTTCAAAGAACGGGTTTTAAAGGAAACTTAAGATGAAGGCACACAGAAAATAGAAACCAAAAAGAGAGGGAAATTTGGAAAATTTAAAAATTTTTCAAGTTTAAACAAAAGCTTTTGATATGTTTTGGGCAACAGCAAAAGTTTCACCGAAACCCCTCAGGAGGGTTACCCGATTTTAGTTATGAAAGTTAGAAGTCCGCCAAGATCGCCCTTCACGGAACCGTAAAATGACGATCAGCCCGAAAATTGTGATCAAAATAGAGCATCAAACCCTTTTTAAGGATTAAAATTCAAAAAAATCTGAAAGGCAGGAAGTCAAACTTTAGGACGGTATTTGAATGAAATTTGGAAAGGTTTCCTTCTTAGGAAAAGTTGGATGGAAACCCAAAATTCCCCGCCAAAAAGGAAAAAGGGGGAGGTAGAACAAAACGGGAAAAATTTTACACCCGGGAGGGTACAGGCCAAAGCACATTTTTTTTAGAACAATAGGAGGGACTTTGTCCGGGCAAAAAGCCCTTCCCGGGGGCTAGCCCAGATGAGCAAAAAACAACATTACAAAAATCTTAAACATTCTAATATAGTTAGAGGGTGGGGGGAAACAAACCCGGGGTGGGATTTTCAGAAAGGGTTTTAGGGGGAAAGTTCAGCTTAAAAAATTTTTGAAAGAAACCGCTTTTTGAGCCATCTGGTTTTAAGCATAGAAGGGGAAAAAATAAGAAGAAAAAATTATCAGAGATGTTAATTTTGCTAAGGCCAAAATTTCCCAGACGAGTTTGACTTAGAAAGATTTTTTTTCATTTTTTTTTAATGGGAAGGGGGTTTTTGGGGAAAAATTGAAAATAAAAAAATTGGAATGATTACGGGCAGAACTAAAAGGGCCTGAGTTTTTTTAGGAGATGGGTGTTACGGGACCGTCTGTTTAGTCGCCTCTCTATCCTGGATAAATTGAGAAAAGCAGAGTTTTAAAACCCAAAGGTTTAAAAAAAAGGGGGCCCCCTTTTGGATTAAAGAAAATTTTTGTGGAATGCCTTTAACGCCAGATACAATGAAACTCAGGGATGCGCTCTGCCAAAAAGGGGTGGATCTCTTTGGGGGGTGGGAAAATGGAAGCAAAAAAACATTCCCCTGGAAAATCTGAGTAATTTCTTTCCTTAGGTCCCCCCTTAGCTGTTAAAAAATTTCCGAAAACCCCCTCCCCCCTGGTGGTCCCCCTGAGGCACTGGAGTATTTTGGGCAGGGTTTGGGAAAAATAAATTTTGATCGGGGGGAACCCAACCGAGAGAATAGTTTCGCCCAAAAAAAAAAAAAATTTTGTAGTAAAGTTAGTAATAGTAAGGGAGAGTTTTTGATTTAATAATAATTTTAGGTTTGGGGAAAAGTGGGTTGTCCCCCGAGTACCTTTTTTTGTGAAACCCAAATTTGATCCCCGATGAGGGAAACCCAAAACCCTTAAAATCTTTTTGCACCGTCGAGTGGCCCCCAAGAACACCCAATGCTTTCCCCTTAACTTTTTCTTTTTGATTTTCGGGGTGCATTTGGGGGACACAGGGTTACGGCATGAACCCTAATCACAAGGGGGTTCCCCCTATAAAAATCCTGTCTGCGGGCCCCCACGGGGAGGGGCCCCCACACAACCCCCCAGCTTCAAGGGAAATTCCTCTGGCCCTTGGGGGTCACTGGGGCCCCATGCGCTAATAGGGAAGAAAAGTAAAAAAAAAAAATTAAAGGGAAAAATAAAGAATGTAGGGGGGTGTCCCCCCCAAGGCGGGTCGGGAAAACGGGTAGGGTGCTGCACCCGCTGCTCAGGTCTAGGAGGATAGAAAAATGTATGGGTTTTACCAGGGTTTGGGCAGTGAAAAAGATCATGCCAAATTTCTGGGGGTTTAACATTTAAAAACCCAAAGAATTAAAATTTTTTGCAAAGGAAAGAATTAATCCTTTCTCCACTTTTTTATGTTAAAAAAGTTTGAAGAATTTGACTAGTCCCCAGGAGTTTAAAGGGTTTTTAAGTATACAACCCCAATACATTTTTGTAAGAGAGTGGGCATTGGGAAATCGAAACCCGATTGTTTTAAAATTCGGAAAATTTAAGCTGTGGGCAAAGAAAAGCAAATGATATCCCTTGCGTACATATACGCAAAAGGGCAGCTTTTGGGTTAAAAATTATCTAAAGAGTAAAAAAACAGAAAAAGGGAAATGGGCCGGGGTTTGTTCTCACTAAAAATGGGGTTTTGGTGAGGAAAAGAAATAAGGTTTTGAGGACGAGAAATGATGTCCCCCAAATTGAAATTTTTGATCTAAGACCTCGAATTTTTAGAAATTTAAGGAGAGGAAAACAAGGAAGTAAACCCTCGGTTTTTTCCCCGTTTAAAATCGGGCCCCCCCCCGGGGATATTTAAAGGTCCCCTCCCCAGTAAGGGGGGCCCCCAAAACAAGGGGATTGGAACCTTATGAAATTTGGGGTGAGTAGTGTAGGATTAAGTTCATGTAGTGAGTGGGGAGTAGTAAAGGGTTTTTTCTTTAGATTTCAGGCTTTCAGCTACTCTCCCTTTTGTATCTTGGGGACACTGAGGGGTATGGGCAGAGGGACACGGGGGTTTCAATTACAATTTTGCAGCACCCCCTTAACCCCCCCAAGTACCCCCCCGGGAGTATTTCACCATGGGGGGCAGGTAGTTGATCTTTTCTTCCTGAATTTTTGGTATGGGGTTTTAAACCCAAAAGAGGACTATAAATAAGGGGTTTGGGAAGGAGGAGGCAGCAGGAAAGACGGGAAAATGAAATGAAACATACAGGATATTTGAGGTTTCAGAAGCACGGGAATAGGGTTGATAAAAATAGCAGGCATGATTTGCACAAAAAAAATTTATAAAAAATTTTTGGCAATTTTTTAAAATGGGGAAAAAAAAAAATTTTCATATTCCTGAGCCAGAAAAATGTGCCCCCCGTCCCAAAAACTGCCCTTTTGTAGCGCCATACCATGTCCAAGTCTGTCTTGATGCCATTGGGCGCTCTGCTTTATCTGTTTTCCCAAAGCCTTTCTCCCTTTCCCATTGGGTGATCACTAGGCATTAACATTGCAAGCTGCCTTTGGAAAATTTTAAAATCATAAAATTTCAAAAAAGAGAAAAACGATTAAATTCGATTTTGTAACCAGAAGTTTAAAATCTCCCTGCCACCTTATTTAAACCCACAAAAACATCCTTTTTTCATGGAGGGAAAGTTAGCAAAGTAACAAATTTTCTGCTTCTCTATTTCAGTTGTAAAGGGTTTCCCTTTTTCCTTTCCCCCTATTAGCATTGTAAAGTTGCTGCTTCTCTATTAGCCGTTGTAATTTTGGGTGCTTCTCCCATTAGGGAGTTGTAAAGTTGCTGCTTCTCTATTAGCATTGTAATTTTTCTGCTTCTCTATTAAACAATTTTTAATGTTGCTGCTTCTCTATTAACAGTTGGGAAAAGGGTTTCTGCTTCTCTATTAAACGTTGTAATGTTTCGGTTCCGCAAAATTTTTAATGTTTTGTTTTCAAATTGGAAATTTTTTGAAAAGCATTGAATTTCCCCTAAAACAATTTTTGGGGCTCTTCCCTAATACTTTAATGTTTTTCTTATTTGAGAGTTTTAATTTGTGTTTTTTATTAAGAAGTTGTATTTTTTTTCAAAGGGTTTTAAAATTTTCCTTTCCCCATAAAATTTAAAAGGCGTATCCCAAATTTTTAAAGGGGTTTGGTGAAAATTAAATATTAATAAAAAATTATTATAATAAAATTCCTTTTATCCCCCAAAAATATTTTAAATTTAAAAATAAATATATTAATAATATATATTTAAAATTTTTATTAAAATTTTTTATTTTTTAATTTTAAATAAAATTTTTATAGAAATTTTTATTTTTATTTTTTTTAATTTTATATATCTATATATTATATTATATTACATTAAAATTTTAAAATTTTTAATACCTGGGTTGATAGATGATAGATGTAGATAGTGATTGATACCTAGTAGGGAGTGAATATTATATTATATATTTTATATATTTAATTTATTTTTATCTTATATCCATTTTTAATAATTCCTTATAAAAAATATATATATATATATATATATAATATATTCCTTTTTTTTGATAGTCACCTTGATTTTTGGGATGAAATTTATATTGGCGGCTAAAAGTGTTCCTATACCAATATTTAACCACCAGGATCCAACCACACCTGCAAAAAATCGCCAACCCTTTCCCCTCAGGGTTTTGCTTTTTTAGATCGCAATATTTTTCAACCCTTTAATCTATTAAACTTTCAAATTTAAAAAAAAAAATTTTTAGGGGATTTTTAATGCCCTTTTTATATCTTACCAAGAACGTGTATGGCTGGACAAAACCCCCCATATTGGGAACAATCCTTTGCCGGGAATTTGGGCCCGCATTTATCTCATCCAGGTTTTAAAATTTCTCACTTAAGGGCCAAAAATTTCCATTCTTCTCCTAAAAGACTGTAAAAAACGTGCCTGCAAAATCGCCCCCTGAAAATGGTCCCATTTGGGGTTTGGCAAAAAAAATATTATAAATATATAATATATATTATAAAATTTTATATAATTTTAAAATATTAAAATATATATTTATATATAATATTAAAATATATATATTATATAATATTTTTTTATATATTTATAAAATATTATATATTGTCATTTGAAAAAAAAAATTTCACGTTTCATTTTTTGAGCATGGGAAATTGGTAATTATACTGATTTTTATAGTAATAATTTTGCGTAAGCATTGTGAGATTTCCCTTAACGCCGGTAAGGGGTTATAGGTTTGTACATAAATTATGCCCCAATGTATGTAAGTACATTTGGAAAGGGGGTCGGGAAACACTTGGGGGGGGGCCAAAGGGTCCTACTTTCCAAAAGTTAAATGTATGTATCATGTGTGGTTCGCTCAAACCTGGGCCCTTAATCTCCCCTATTTCCCCCAAAGTGGTCCCCCCTTCTTCTTCTCCCCCAATTGGGAACTCCTTCTTCACCCCCTCTTCCCAACCCCCACGCCCCGCGCCGCGCGCCCCCCCCCCCCCAACACACCCCCCACCCCAACCCCACCCCACGCCCCCACACACCCACCCCACACCACAAAACAAAAACCAAAAAAATTTTATAAAATCTATATATATATATATAATATATATATAATATATAATATTATATAAATTTTTAAAATATATATATAAATATATTATAAAAAAATTTATTTTAAATAACTTTTATTTAAAAAACGTTTTTTTGCCCGCTGCAAAGGGGGAACCTCATTTCACGGAATAAATATTTTATTAAAAATTTATAAATATATTTAATATTAATTAAAATCCGGCAAAAAGACTTTTTTATTGACACCCTTCTGCGGCGGGGAAAATCCGAAGACCATAAAAATTTTACTAAAAACCAAAAGGAAATTGGACACCTATTGAAATGCAAAAAAATGATCCCTTAGGGTTTTAAATTTTTAAGGTTTGGCCCGATGGGGGAAACCCTTTCCTTTTAATAAAAAACCTAGGGAGTTTTAGGGAAAAAGGATTTTAAAAAATGCCTTTTTCCAAATTTTGGTTTTGCCCTTCTTTTTAATTATCATTTTAAAAATTTTCATTTCCCCAGGTTTTAAAATTTATTTTAAAACGAAGGGGAAAAATAAAAAATCAAGGGAGGTCCCCTTTTTTATCACTTTCTTTTTTTGAAAAAAATAAAAATTTGTTTGCATTTTACAGCCTATAGGGGAAAAATTTTTCTTCCTATTGTGCAGGGAATGCAAACTGTTCTGCTCAATTTTTTCAATGTATTTTTGGGTGCTTTCTAGGCGTGTTTTTAGTGCCCGGGACGGGCTGCCCCAAACACTATACAAAAGCTCCCCTGGCTTTTTAAAACAAATTTCTGCCCCAGACTAAAGTGATCTTGTATTTATTTTTATATAGAGCAAGCCCTCATAGTCAACAACCCCAAAAAAGATGGAATAGTTCGATTTCAATCAAGGATTTAGAGCGCAACACAACATGGTCCCGGGGTGGAAGTAAGGGGTGGGGTACTGCAGCAAAACATTCCCGTTGAGTGTTTCCGGGGGACCCCTGCTATGCTGCAAAATGTTCCCCCTTATATTTAACATATTTTTCTATTTCTTTTCCCAAAGGGGTCCCATTGAAGGCGCCCACAGGGGGCCCCATCAGAGCGTCAAACTGATCCCAAAGGGGCCTTTTTCAATACGTCCCAAAAAACCATTTTTTCTCAAAGCATCTAAAAATTAGATTTTTTCAATTGTCAGAAGCTGACCTGACTTTCTGTTATCAATCTCAAAAAAACCAGATTTCCTTTTAAAGGGATCAAAAATTTGGGTGAAAACCCATCTATGCATCAAAAACCCTTTAGATCTTTGCAAAGTGGCATAAAAATCTTCAGATCTTAGCAAAGCATCAAAACACTTATTACTGGTACAGGGAGATTTAGCCCACGATGCGGGAAAATAAGAACACAAAGATGCAATCAAAGTCCCTCCCTTTTTTCCAAGTCCTTACAAAGACTACGTTCTTAGTACCATACTTTAAAAACCTAAGATTCATAAGGGTTTAAAAAAAAAATCAACTTTCGTTCCCGAAGACAGGAAATTTTAAACGGTGTTTATTTAATACTAATCGGCAGCTTTCAAGACCAGAAATGAAGCAACATTTTATATCTTATAGAATTAATATTTCGAATCGCTCCTGCACCGGGACTCTGCAGATGGGGCATGGATTTCCCATTGCTTCCATGACGTTGCTGCAGCCTGGACAGACCTGAGCATGATTGCACGGCCTGTAACAGATCGTTCTCTCTCGGGGTGCCAGGCACAGAGCGCAGAGACGATGATTCTGTTGCTGAGAAGGTTGATTTTCTTGGTCAACAGCAACTTCATCAGCATCATCCGAGTCTTCTCCGTCCCGAGTTGGGGTCGTCTCTAGAAGCAGAAGATGTGTGTCCATCGTGTAGGCCACAGCCGAGATGAACTGCATGTGATAGTACTCCCCTCTTGTATATTTCTCCCTGCATTCGTTTCTCCTATCCAGGTTTGTTTCATAGGCCTCTTCCTAGACCTGCTGATGTTCAAGCCCCCGTTCAGCCTCTCCAGGTCCTTCTCCGTTTCTTCTATCATGTGATTGATGTGCCCAACGAAAGACCACATGGACGGGTGGTGCACCCGTATTCTTGCTTTCAGCCTGGGATGGAATGACTTGCAAAAGTTATTGGTTCCATAAGGAAAATCATAAACTGAAAATGTATGTGGAGTCAGTGTTGAGCCAGTAACGAAAGAAGTGCTACTGCCGGAATTTGCGGATGTTTGTCCTGGTGTGGTTGTTCACGTTCATGGGCTGATCAAACAAGGCATGGGCGATGACGCTGATCTGGTTGGCCGGTAACACATGTTGTAGTATTTGCGTTACGTTCCAGTAGGTTTGTTATACTTTGATAACTTCTAGATATTTTTATGCTTTGATGACTTTTGTCAGTTTGATGCTTTGATAACCTCTGCACTTTTTGATGCATCGATGACTTCTCACTTTTGATGCTTTGAAATGATATGAACGTTTTTGACACATTGATAGGATATGGTGAAAAACTGTTTGTGACAAAATGAAAACATCTTGAAAATTTGATAGCTTACTAAGTTTTTGCAGATTTGATGAAATGATAGGATCAGTTTTTAACGTCTTGATGCGCCCCCAACCACAGCCATCTACATGTGTGTCAGCTGTCAAGACCCACCCAATCACCCACTTGTATATGTCAGGAATACATAAATTGTGTTCGTGTATTTTTGTTCTCTTTATCTACAGGAACTGCTGCAGGAAACTAACGGGAGATGCCACTTTAATGCCAGAAGTAATGACGAATTCTTATCCTCTTGTTGCCACAGCACCACTGAGTATCGGGACGTTGGGAGGCGCGAATAAGGAGCTTGCCCTGTAACTAGTGCAATGGCGTCAAATGTCTGTGATGAAATAATACACGGCAATAGTCTTCTAGTACTTATGTAGCCACAAAACTATCATTTCGCAAACATTTGCAGTCATAAAAACAAGTGATTTTCTCCAAACTCAACAACCTAACAAAAGTACTGATACAAAGGTAGAAACCCTCAAAATATCTTGAAGAAGTAACCTAACATCGAGCTGTGGTTTATCATCTATAGTGGAAAATATACATTTTGAGGTAATAGCTCGTATTCAAATTTGATATTTGTCTGTACTTTAGTAGATGTTCGCGATATACGTCCTGGAGTCAAATTATTCTTATTATATATTAATCAGTTAGCATGATTCTAAATATTATGTCCATTTAGTGCAGAAATTCGTGATATTTGTCATATAAATTTAATGAAGTTTAACCGTCGGGTGCCAGCGACGTAGATCTACGTCGGCAGGCGTGTCACCCCCAGTGCCAGCGCGAGATCTACGTCGGCAGGCGTGCACCCCTGCCAGGGTATCAGTCGGAGGCGTTAATCAGCGACGTAGATTTACGTCGGCATAATTAAAAATTCATTTGGCAAAACTATTCACTTATATTTTCCATTTCCACATAGGTGACACATGCACCCTTTGAGCGATGTGCAACAGTTTAACATGTGGATAAGGCTGCACTCACACCAAGCGAGTCGAGTTGAGCGAGTCAAGGAGAGTAATTGTCATAAAAGAGTGATCGAAGACTCGTTGCTTCGAATTGACTCGACTCAACTCGAATTGTTTGGTGTAAAACGAATCGCTTATTATTTTCATTTCCACATAGGGTACACATGCACCCTTTGAGCGATGTGGCAACATTATAGCATGTGGATAAGGCTGCACTTGGCCCGTTTCACACTTCACGTATTTGCTACGTGCGTCTTGTTATTCAGTGACGTCACCGTGACGTCACGATGACGTTACCTCGTCACTGGTCACTCACCCCCTGCTTGCTCGATCAGAACAAATTGCAGTATAAAACCACCTTTTTTCCTTACTACCTCCCTTTTGTACCCCATGACACACCTATTACTCCCTTCACTATATCCCCCTTCACTCCCTGCTCTACCTATATAGTGCTACAATCCCCTGACAACAGGTTATTGCAAAGGTTACAAGTGGATTCTGTATAGCGGGGTTCACAGGTATTGCCACATATCGCAGTCACTGATTTATATAACATGGATCGCGGATCTGGGCTAGCTGTGGCCGAGATACTGAGTCAGCCACCAGCACCAGCCGCCATCTTGCCAATACCAAAACAAATACATGGCCGGCCCAGGCAGTGGCTGGGTGTTGGCTGCTGGCATGTGATAGCCTATATTACCACCTAATACTAATACTACTATTACCACCTACTACTACTATTACCACCTACTATTACTATTACCACCTACAGCTACTATTAACACCTACTACTACTACTACTAAACTTCCAACCTAGTGCATCGTCGAACCTTCCAAGTCATTTATTTACGGTGATACACAGACAACAGGTGTGTTGCGAGCCTTACAGGTGTGTAGTGACAGGTGTGTTGCGAGGCCGTAACAGGTGTGTAGTGACAGGTGTGTTGCGAGGCCGTACAGGTGTGTAGTTGACAGGTGTCTTGCGAGGCCGTACAGGTGTGTAGTGACAGGTGTCTTGCGAGGCCGTACAGGTGTGTAGTGACAGGTGTGTTGCGAGGCCGTACAGGTGTGTAGTGACAGGTGTGGTGTATGTGGTAAAGCGAGAGAGGCTAGGAGTGCGGTGTTAGCCCCCGAGTGTGTGTGTGTCTGACCTAAAGAGCGAACGCGCAGTTCTCGTCCACTATAACGGCGTCAGCCCCGTACCGCGCGGGCCACGGGTACGGCGCGGGCCACAGTGGTCCATAAAAGCTACTCTCGGGGATTGCAGGAAGTTTAAATGAATCAAAAACCTTTGGCCTAATCAAAAAACCTTCCTTAATTAGGTATATTGAATTGAAAGTAGTTAGTTTCGTACACTGATTTTGAGTATTTTCGTACATACCTGGTGTCGTATCGTAACTCTAGTAGTCAAGTTCAACTCTGAGCTGAGTGTACGAAACGACTATGGTTTCATATAGACTACGAAACAACTTCTGGTAATAATGGACGAGAGTTTCGCGGTCGTTTTCAGAGACACCAACTATTTTTTCTTGGCCTACAATAGGTGCTTGTTGCAATGGAGATAGTTTTATTTTGCGTAACCCCCCTCCCCCAAAAAAAATAATAATAATGAAACCTAACCTAACCTTATAGGCTTTAATGAAACCTAACCTAACCTTATAGGTTTTAATGAAACCTATCCTAGCTAACCTTAAAGGTTTTAATGAAACCTAACATAACCTAATAGGTTTTAATGAAACCTAACCTAACCTAACCTTAAAGGTTTTAATGAAACCTAACTAACCTATAGGTGTAATGAAACCTAACCTAACTTTAACCACAAAGTAACTTTTTTTTCTTTTTTTTTTTCGCAAAATAAAGCTATCTCCATTAGAACAAGCACCGCTTATTAGGAAGCGCTATGATCATTTGTATCATAACCGCACTCAGGTCTGTATGCATTTTGCTCATCAAAACACAGATCACCGTGTAATAGTTTCGTTGAGCAGCTCAGTCAAATCTGCTCAGTGAGCAGAAAAGTGCCCGTGTAATATCGGCTTTAGTGTCACCTCTCTTAGTGTCACCTCTGCTTCCGTTTCCCACTAATTGTTAACAAGTATAAAAAAATATACTTATATCTATATCTACCTATATAAAATAAAGTATATATTTTTATACCTATATACCTATATATGTATACCTATATTTTTTTTTAACTAGTAAGTGGATGACTGGAGTGAGTAGATGGATTAAGAGTGGATGGCATGGGTGGGAGTGGGTGTGGGTGTTGTGTGTGTGTGTGTGTTGTGTGTGTGTGTGTGTGGGGTCTGGGTGTGTGTGTGTGTGTGTGTGGGTGTGGGTGTGGGTGGTGTGTGTGGTGGTGTGTGGGTGTGTGTGGGTGTGTGGGTGTGGGTGTGTGGTGGGTGTGTGTGTGGGTGGGGGTGTGTGTGGTGTGTGTGTGTGTGTGTGTGGTGGGTGTGTGTGTGGTGGGTGCGTGTGTGTGTGTGTGGTGTTACTCACAGGTGGAAAGATTTGCCACTTCCAGGTCCTGGTCTGTTTGTACAGGACATAGCAGCACACCTTGGCATGACGAGGCGATAAGCACAACCAGACAGCAACGCGAGCCGCAGAAACAAGACTTTGTTTTGGTATTGGCAAGATGGCGGACAGTTGGAACCAGTGCTGAGCCAGGCTTCCGCGATCATGTTATATAGATCAGTGATCGCAGTCGTGGCGATATTTTTCAAGTCACTAATAATTACTACTTATTACACAGCCTGTAGAGGGTGTTGGTGGCGTCGGTTGGTTGGTGGTTGAAAATGATTATTAGATTATGAAAATGTATTTGCAGTCCGTATACTTCAAGGGTTGAAATGTAGTCATGCATCACACGCAAACAATAAACTCTAGGGATAAAAAAACCTAAATGTAGCAAAATAGTTCATAGCTAATTTTGACATGAAAAATACATTTGTTAAGGGTTTGTTTGTCATTATATTGTTTAATTTAACCAATAGACCACAAATAAATTAATCAAAATAATCAAAAATCGGCCAGCACTGGCGTAGGTCAAAGGTAAAAAATTGGGCAGCACCCGACGGGTTAATAATATTAATATGTAAGTGATCAAGATGTTATGAGTTTGTATCTTTATAAAATTAAGGGCAAAAACGATACAAAAATTATAATATTACCTTTGCTGAAGCTGGCCAATGATTCCGGTCCAGGATCCATTGGAAAGGCGGCTGCCGTACGTTGGTTGTTCAGCTCTGAAGAGCCTGAAGCTGAATAATAAGATTGATATTATTGACAATTTGTTTTCATCATGCTCCACGGCTGTTGAAATATGCATTAAAAGACAATTACTTATTGTGTATATCAATCATCATAGGGAGGCAAGTGAAACAAATTATCGGTATCTCAACTATATATTAAGTTTATTTATATAAACAAACTCATTTCTTATATATTTTTCATACAACCAGCGACCAGCCCCCTGTTAAACAACCAGCGAAGCCTGCAACCAACACTGTTCAAAAACTTAAACCAGCGACCTAGCCCCCTGTTAACAACATCGGCCAGCCCCCTGTTAAAAACAGATGAAAGTTGCAACATCAATATAACTTAAATTCCTCGAGTACATTTAATATCATACTAAAAAAGAGTCTTTCCATAAATAATTAACAATTAATGGTTCTCATGCTTTGCAACAATGCATAATATTTCAACTTTCACATTTTGGTGTTTCTTTGGGTTATATTTACACAGTCTCCTTGCAATAATGTCATTGTCTTGGGCAACTTCAGTGTTATTACTGGCACTGTGAGACATGGCTATAAGTTGTGTATTGGTACCCATGGCTCCTGTACCAGGAACATTAACAGTTCTCTTCTGAATTTCTCGAGGTCAAGAACACTGAGAATGCAGGTTCATGGTATCAGAGACCAGAGCTGCACCGCTGGACATGATGTAGCAGTGCCGGACGGGTGCCCAAGGAGATCTACAACATCCTCGTTAGAACTCGTTGGAGGATTATTCAGAGCTGCAGGGTTTACTGGAGTGCTGAGCTCTTTGCAACTGATCACAAACTTGTTGATGCTACACTTCAGCTTCATGCGAAGTCCAGTAGAATCTCAAGAAGTAACCATACTGTGTTTCATCTTGAGCAGCTGAAGGACTTGACATGTGCCCATGAGTATGCAGTGGCAGTCTCAAATCGGTTTGATGTTATCGGTGCCCTCGGGGACCCTGTAGAACTGTGAGATACTTTCAAACGTGAAACTCTCCAGGCTGCCAAGGAGTGTATTGTGGATCGCCCGAGGTCAAGGCGTGTTTTTTTCTCGACGGAGACGCTGCAGAATATCAAGGAGAGTCGCGCTGCCAGGATTATTGAGAACCAGGACCAGCACAGGGCTCTGTCACGCAGGACTATAGCTTTTTTGGGTAGAGACAAGGAAAGGCATGTCAGGAGTCTCGCTGAGGCTGTCGAGGACCATTTAAACGCTAATGACCTCCGACCCGCCTACCGAGCCCTCAAGAAGCTCCGATCCAAGTCTCCATCTTGGGCGATTACTATCCGAGATGCAGATGGGCGCCTCGTTTTGGACATGGATGGGCAGATGGCTCGTTAGGCTGAGGGCTCGTTAGGCTGAGTTCTTTGGGCAGTTGTTCACGGTGGGACCCTCCCAATTGGGCAGCTTCTTACACTGGATAACAGGCAGTGATGCCGATCATCTTATTGACGAAACCGCACTCTATCTTGATGAAGTCAGAGAGGCTGTAGCAAAGTTGACGGGTGGAAAGGCAGTAGTTTTTTTGCAATATCAGTTCGAAGCTGCTCAAAGCTGGGGGGGAGGCCATGATTCGCGGGTTGCATGCTGTCTTGACTGCCGTGTGGCAATCAGGTATCATTCCTTTTGACTGGAAAAGGGGGTTGGTCGTCCCTATCTGGAAAGAGAAAGGGGACCGTCAGGACTGCAAAAATTACCGCGGTATTACATTGCTCAGCGTGTCATGCAAGATGCTTTCCCATCTATTTCTGATACGGATCATCTGCTGAAGCATCAGAGACCTCAACATTCTGGGTTCACGCCTGGTAAGTCAACAGCGGACCGTATCCTAGTGTCTCGTTACCTGGTTGAACGCCGACGTGAGTTTCGACAGGGGATGCTTGCCGCCTATGTTGATCTCTAGAAGGCGTTTGACTCATTGCATCATGAGTCGCTATGGGATCTTCTGCGGCCTCACGTGATTCCTGCAAGGACTAT
This sequence comes from Chionoecetes opilio, assembly GCA_016584305.1. Taxonomy (NCBI): domain Eukaryota; kingdom Metazoa; phylum Arthropoda; class Malacostraca; order Decapoda; family Majidae; genus Chionoecetes; species Chionoecetes opilio. The sequence goes on along the minus strand of JACEEZ010008323.1, from coordinate 1,658 downwards.
TGGTCTGCTGACTGGCCTGTACTCTGGGAATGAGAGTGCTGTGGAGTGTAGTGGCTGTGTATCCAGCTTTTTCCCTGAGAATACAAGAATGAGGCAAAGGTTCTTCCTTGGCCCATAACTTTTCAACACTTGTATGGACTGGGTACTAGGCAAAGTTGTGTACCAAAGTGATTGTGGAGCAAGGAGCATCCACTCGTAAGCTTGTTAGAATCAGTGCAGAGAAGGATGATTAAAATGATACAGGAGATGCGTAACTTTAGTTATTAGTAGAGATTGAAGCTATTAAATTTACACTCCCTCGAGAGGCATAGAGTAAGGGTCGATCTGATAAAATATTTTAATTGATTAAAAGGATACAATAAAGGAGATGTAGGAAAAGTTCTTACGGGTAGTAATCAGGGTAGAACAAGAAGTAACGGATTCAAGCTGGAAAAACGTAGATTTAAAAAGGAAATAGGGAAAAACTGGTTCACAAATAGGGTTAAATGATTGGAGGGGAGTGCGGAGTCAATAGGGAGCTTTAAAAGGAGGCTGGATAAATTCGTGGATGGGGATGAAAGGTGGATATAGGTAGTGTTAAGTAACAGGAACTACCCCTTGTAGGTCTCGCGGTCTCTTGTCCTTATTTTGTTATGTTAACCCTCGGCAATACCAAGATCACTGATCTTTTTTTTTCCGATGATACAGTAATCTATGCTGAGTCGCTGGAGGTCCTGGTGATGGCTCACGAGGCGATGCACGAGGAGGCAAAGTCTTTGGGACGTGCGGTCTCCTGTCTCAAGACCAAGGTCCAGGTGTTTGGAGGATTACTAGATGAAACAGTAAAGTTTGTTCATGTGTGCGGCGAGGAAATTAAGATTTTGGAAAATTTTACATACCTTGGTAGCGCAGTCCAAAATGACGGCGGGGCACGTCAAGAAGTCTTACGACGGATTGGCATATCCCACGGCGTTATGGACTCGCTCATCACGGGTATTTTGCCTTGTCGGCACCTGTGCAGAAGGACAAGGATCCGGATCTTCAAGTCACATGTGATCCCACCCAACATTGGTGGCCGGTGGGGCCACCAATGTTGGGTGCGCTAACCACTTGGCGTTGGCCAAGTGGTTAGCGTATGGATATGGCAAGCTCGGTGCACCGAGTTCGAATCCCGTCAGGTGCCAAAATCTTTCGGCAATCGTCGAGTGTCTTTAAGAAAACCCACATGTTGTTCATTGACTCTACCTTCGATTGCAAGTACATTGGAGGACACATCGGAGGGAGGAGGGGGTCAGCATGACAATCTAATCACAGCCACTATAAAGATCATGTTTGTGCTCCACGGGCGAGGGTCAACACTCACAGCTCTCAAGTGAACCTCCAGGGCCTACCATCCGAGCCCTGAAGGTCACTGCCTACAGGCGCTAAAGGCTGAAAGGTTAAAAACAAAAAACAAAAATACCTAAATAATAATTTTATATATTATTTGGAAAAAATATATTTTGGAGTTAGTTACTTATTTTTGTTTTCTGAATAAAAATTAGAATCAAAGTAATTTAGTTTTTGTAAGTTTGGGTTTGAATTATTAATCGATTCATTGTGTATTTAATAGTTTGAATTATAATTAGAATCAAATTTTTATCAAAATAAATCGGGTTCCAAAAATCATTAATTATTTG
>JACEEZ010008321.1:35000-56705 GCA_016584305.1 Chionoecetes opilio | reverse complement strand
GGAATTCATCATATGGCACATTGGGAACCGGGTCGAGCAGGGGAAGGTTTTAAGCCCATTTATGAGATGATCCGAAATTTTTTTTTTTTTTTTTTAGCAGCCTATTTGCGAGAATTGTGAAAAAAAGTGGGTTGCGAGAATTGAGGAAACCTTGATGTAGGGTGATGGGTAATGGGTGAGTGAATGTGTGGGGTGATGGGTAATGGGTGTGGGGTGATGGGTGAGTGAATGGGTTGGGGGTGATGAGTGATGGGTGAGGGAATAGGTGGGGGGTGATGGGTAATGGGTGAGTGAATGGGTGTGTGGTGATGGGTAATGGGTGAGTGAATGGGTGGGGGGTGATGGGTAATGGGTGAGTGAATGGGTGGGGGGTGATGGGTAATGGGTGAGTGAATGGGTGATGGGTGAGGGAATAGGTGGGGGGTGATGGGTAATGGGTGTGTTAGTTGCGCCTCTGTTGTTAGCTGTTAGTGGCGCGTTCTTGCTAAGCACCGTTTGCCATGCACGTTGGTCATGCATGGGTTGGAATAAGCAGTTGGTTATCTTTCATGGTTTTAATAAAGGATAACAAAGTACTTTCATTCACTTGTAGTATTCAGGGACTCACTTTCACTCTGTGTTCACTGCGTGTAGAATGTTCAAGGTCTATCACTCTGTCTCTTGCGTTCACTGCGTCTCACGGAAGTTTCTCGTGAGGGGGTCTCTACACACTCAGTCACGTGTGTGTCTTTCGTGGACCAAAAGTTATCTGCCCAAAAAGTGAGAGTCTTTTCACAACTAACCTATGAACATGACGTCACGTCGCGTCACGTTTTGGAGTTACCAATAAGAGACAAGACATACACTGTCCTCCCTTTCTCTTCAGCCAATCATGAAAAGCAAGGAAAGGCTGAATATACACTTTTCGTAATCTAGACCTTAATCTTTGTTTTGACAAACCGGAAGAATTATCGGTTTTACAAGAATTCTGGCGTACATTTTCTCGCTCGCTCTCTCGCTAATAAATCAATCTAGCTAACTTATTTCTATCCTTATTCAGACTAAAACACCTAATACAGGGCTCGGCAGGCTACCGCTTGTCGTCCCGACAGGACTTCTGTTTTCACTAGTTGCTAGCAATACATGATGAAATATTTCTATCTTAATTCACAATTCCTGACTGAATCTAAATGCAGTTATTGTTCTATCATATTATACCATCTAAGTAATTAATTATGTTACGTTGCTAGACAAAACCTATTACAGGGTTCGGGTCATGAAGAACATGTTTGTGTGATGATGCAACTTGATGTGTAGCGGCTTCTTGTACATAAAGAACATTTCTAGGAATCCAATAAGTAATGATAATTAGTAGTACAATTAACAGGATGTACCAATTTGACTGTTAAACTATTCTTTTCCACCAGTATTCTGTCCTTGATTTCTATCAGGGTGTCTCAATTGTAGATAATCTTTTCTATTTCCAAGGGGATTCACACAGATTGGTTAACAACAATAAAAATTTCTACCTTCCTAACTAAGACTCTGGGCCTCACAGGGTCCCAGGCCGGTGTTAGGCATCCTAACAAAATTCATGTCAACAACCTCAGGTTTTCTGTAAAAGGAGTTACAATCTACACCTAGTTCCAATAACAATTCATTTACATATGCTTCAAATTCGTCTTGGAAGAGAATTTCTGTTACGTTACAAACTAACATAACTTGGTTGGAATCCTTTTCACTAAATTCCTTGCAATAGCTGCGCAATTTCTTTCTGTAACATCCATGATTTCAGGAAAGTTAGAAGGGGCTATCTGGAGAGTCCGTGTTTGGTGGGCCTCGGGGGTGATGGGTTGGGGGTGATGGGTGATGGGTGAGGGAATAGGTGGGGGGTGATGGGTAATGGGTGAGTGAATGGGTGTGTGGTGATGGGTAATGGGTGAGTGAATGGGTGGGGGGTGATGGGTAATGGGTGAGTGAATGGGTGGGGGGTGATGGGTAATGGGTGGGGGGTGATGGGTAATGGGTGGGGGGAATACATACATTTCTACATCCATGATTTCAGGAAAGTTAGAAGGGGCTATCTGGAGAGTCCGTGTTTGGTGGGCCGAAGGCCCACCAAACACAGGTGGTGGGCCGAAGGCCCACCAATAGCCCTCCGCAGGAGCTAGCCAAAAAGTCCGCCCGGAGGGCGGCTTTGCGGCTAGTATATATATATATATATATATATATATATATATATATATATTATATTATAGTATTATATGTATGTAGTATGTATGTATGTATGTATGTATGTATGTATGTATGTATGTATGTATGTATGTATGTATGTATGTATGTATGTATGTATGTATGTATAGTATGTATGTATGTATGTATGTGTATATATATATATATATATATATATATATATATATATATATATATATATATATATATATATATATATATATATATATATATATATATATATATATATTATATATATAATATATATTATAGCCTCTTAAAGTAATCGTCCAGACCCATTTTTTCTTTGCATGAATATTTTTAATGTTCATTCAAAATACCTAATCCATAAAAATAAAAAATGTCCACACCTTATTTCCGTAAAATCACGACTTTTGCAAAAAGCGGAACAAAAATCAGCACCGTTCCAGCCACCGCGCGAATATTACTGATGATTTCAGATGAGATGCTTCACGAGAGAGGGGAGCAGAGAGAGAAAAGAGAGAGAGAGAGAGAGAGAAGAGAGAAAAACGAGAGAAAAAGGAGAGAGAGAGAGAGAGGAGAGAGAGAGAGGGGGAGGGAGAAGAGAGAGAGAGAGAGAGAGAGAGAGAGAGAGAGAGGAAGAGAGAGAGAGAGAGAGAGAGAAGAGAGAGATGAGAGAGAGAGAGAGAGAGAGGGGAGAGAGAGAGAGAGGAGAGAGAGAGAGAGAGAGAGAGAAGAGAGGAGGGGAGAGAGAGAGAAGAGAGAGAAGAGAGAGAGAGAGAGAGAGAGAGAGAGAGAGAGAGAGAGAGAGAGAGAGAGAGAGGAGACGAGAAGAGACGAGACGCAGAGGAGAGAGAGGAGAAAGACGAGAGAGAGAGAGAGTCCTTCAAGAATCGCATTATCACCCCTACTTCATCCCAACACCCACCCACAGGGGGTACGCCGTATAACAAAAATTCTTTTTCTCAACTTGCATGCCAAATTTCCATGTAAAGTGGAATTAAGACGATTTATATGCTTCCATTTTGCACTTTGAGCAATTCTTACTATGTCCCCCCAAAATGCAACTTTTTTATATGCCCTTTATCGAATAATGCTTAATGATTACGCAGTGTCGGTTGGTCCCTGGATTGCAATCCTAGCACAAATATGAGTTCCAACTGACAGAGTGGTAGCTCTTATATCAGTGGGTCATCCAGGCACTACAAATCACACAGGGTCAAGGCCTCGACGTTGGCCATAGAAACGTGTCCATCTGTCCCTTTTAGACTGAAGCAGGCAGTTCCCGCGTGGTGGGCCCGAGCCCGGATGAACCCGTCTAGCGCCTGATTGCCCACCCACTGCTGCCGCAGCCTCTGTCACCTGCTTCACGGGACTCTTTGGTGTGCTCTGAGGTGGATAGAGGAAGCTCCGGAAACCTCGTACGGCCCCTTGACCAGGATCTACAGGATCTGATCCCCGGACAGTGAACGAGGGAAGCCGGCTCGTGCACCTGGCCAGGATGCCAGATGATCAGTGTCTGACAAGGGTGGCGACAAGTCAGCTTGGGTGTGCTGCGAGTTTACACTGGTGTACCATACTCCTCGCCAGCGCCCTCAGCTTCAAGATCTGGGTTCCGGCGAAAAACTGCGGGTCGTCCTCACTCTGAATTCGCCATCAGCCTGGAGGAGGAACATTTTATGAGGGTGCGAAAACCATGTTTCCTCGCCGCAAGTAGAAGGTCCCAGCTGTTTGGACCTTCTTGGGCTGAGACCTCATCACTCTGAGTGCGTGAGGATGTGCCCCCCTTTTTTTGGGGGGCGCTCCTCAGTCTGTGGTGAACTTGATGCATAGTTAGAGTTTGAAGTCGACCGCAGGCATTACTGGACTAGGATCAGGGTGTTCGTTCTGCCAGGTCAGCCATGCTTCGGTCACAATGTACACGCAAAAAGCGGACTGGGCGTGGTGAGCCATTCTGGAGTGGGACCAACCTTTCCACACCATGAATCTCCTGCAGCTCGGACGGAGGAACGCCCCGCTGCACAGCCTAGGAGCAGTCTGCGTTAGGAGACTGCTGGTCAGGGACCATGTTGAACAGGATATACGCTCAGGCATCTCCGTGAGATCTCACGCCTGGCACTCCTCTGAACTCTGCGGTGTACTGATCTCATTCACTGCTGGAACAGCAGACTGCACACTGGACGTGAAGCGAGTGTCAGTGAGGTAGGCCCGTCGATGCTGGTGATAAGGTGGCGAGGGGCAACTAGTTTGGTGCAAAAACATATACTCTCCAGAAGAGCTTGCGTCCAGCAATCTTTCTCCAAATGGGCGGTGAGTACCACCTTCCACCCGCGTTGGCCCTAGTTGAGTTCACCTTGCAGTACGACGTGAGTCGATGGAGTCGTATGTCACCAGCAGTCATAGAGAGCCTGCAGCCACCTTGAACGCAGGCTTCTCAGGTGGCACCGGGTCCTCTGGTACAAAGTGCCAAAGGTACCTTCCAGATGGCTCCTCTGTCACTGACAGATGCTCCTCCCTGATCACCTTGGGTGCAGTTTCCCATAGCTGTCGGGCACCATCGCCCTGGTCTTGTCCTTCCTCCCATCGTAACCCAATCCAACTATTTTGGTACCCTGGTTAGGGTACGCCGTATAACAAAAAATCTTTTTCTCAACTTTGGCATGCCAATTTCCTATGTAAAATGGAATTCTAAGACGATTTAACATGTTCCATTTTTGCATTTGAGCAATTCTTACTATGCAAAATCGCACTTTAAGCTATGTTTTGCATATAAATATAAAAGTCCATTTTTGCATAGCAAGAAGTGCTCAAACCCAAAAGTTGAAGCGGACAAACCACCCTTAAAATTCAATTTTACATAAGAAAACACCCTGCCAAATTCGAAATAATCTATATTTCACTTTTCATTGGACCTACGGCGTACCCTAACTCACATCCCACAACAGCCACCCACCCCTGTTCCCACCCACATCCCCACTGCCAGCACCCATCCCCGCATCCCCACCACCAACATCCACCCTCGCTTCCCCACCACCAACATCCACCCCCGCTTCCCCACCACCAACATCCACCCCCGCTTCCCCACCACCAACATCCACCCACGCTTCCCCACCACCAACATCCACCCCCGCTTCCCCACCACCAACATCCACCCTCGCTTCCCCACCACCAACATCCACCCTCGCTTCCCCACCACCAACATCCACCTCCGCTTCCCCACCACCAACATCCACCCTCGCTTCCCCACCACCAACATCCACCCTCGCTTCCCCACCACCAACATCCACCCCCGCTTCCCCACCACCAACATCCACCCCTGCTTCCCCACCTCCAACATCCACCCCCGCCTCCCCACCACCAACATCCACCCCCGCTTCCTCACCACCAACATCCACTCACGCTTCCCCACCACCAACAACTACCCCCGCTTCCCCACCACCAACACTTATCCCCGCTTCCCCACCACGATCATCCATACCCGTTCCCCACCTTCATCCCATTACGATGGCTCTCCATTCCAATCTGTCCGACGCACCAAACTTATCTACACATTTATCGTGGACGTATTGGTCGTATACATGTGCAAACTTCTCTGGAAAGGCACAGCGTTCTTGCTGCACCCATAAAGGATGCGCATGTATATACCATATCGCAAAAGAAATCCATCAGAAACACCAAATTCTTCAAGTACTATATGATTATCTCTGGGTTCACGTGCTTTTGTATTACCGCGGGTAGGGTAGGCCTCCTCAGGTGACGTCACCGAGCCATGGTGCGTCGTCTGCTTGTCGCCAGGAGTGTTTTGAGAGCTCGGGGAACTCACACATTATGATTGCGGATAATTTAAAAACGGGTGACTGGATGCAAAAAGTGACAGCATATTATTGATATACTCGATAATGGCTATATTTTAACTGCATACAATCAGGAATGATGAAATGGTCTGGACGATTACTTTAAGCAATGTTTCGCCACGAAATTTCTGTAACTTACCGATGGAATGTTATGTTACCATTCCTGGTTTTCTGGTTGCAGCCATATGTAGAGCAAGCCTGCATGAATGCAAAATGTAGAAGTCTGTGAGTGGCGAGCGTCTCGTCACGTGAGCAATGTTTTGGGTGCACTTTTAGCGATGGGCGGAGCTAGGCTGGGCTTCACTAATATGACGTCATGTCCACTCCTCTTATTATAGTTCCATAGGTAAACTGTAGCCACCGTTGGCACGTGTGAGGGATGAGATATTTTGTTTTTCTTCAAATAGTTACATGCCTTGCTAATGTGGTGTTTTATGAAAAATCTGCAAACACCATCGTGTTCAGTGGACTTTTCTTTATCAGATGAAATAGTTCGTTTTAGTATTATTCCACAGGTGCTGCAAATGTCAGTCTTATGTAAAATATGTTTTAAACATAACATAGCGGTTCTTTGATTCCAAATCATCATAATTTATAAACCTTTGTTTTATAGAGTTTTTATAACAAATATTTGAGTTTTGCAACCATTGCTGCGTTTACCGGTGTCAACTAAAATGGCTTACTTAGTTATGGAAGTGGAAGAATATCGAAGCATGTTTGTGATGACACACCTACTGACCTGGCAAGCTAGCACGGGATAAGCTAAATGTCAACTTTCCTCACACATGAACTGCCGACTGACGGTGTTTTCATCCTTTGTTTGCTCTCAGTGGGCCAGCTCCATTGGGTGTAGTGTTTTAAGGTTTCATTCTTCTACTTAATCTTTCTCGATCGCTTTCTTGTTTCCAGTGCAGCCATGCCATAAGGCCCGGTGCACATTAGGATGCAGGGCAGGGCATCACAAGATTATTTATCTATATATTTCCAATGGGTCTGCATCCCGATGTGTGGACTCTAATATCGAATAACTAGATACATAATCCTTTGCTACCCTTCCCTGCACTGCGTCCCAATGTGCGCTGGGCCTGAAGGTTGATCGCGCTAGTTCTTAGTCCTTAATGTACAAGGTATGGTATGCCTATTGAGCCATAAAAGTACTGATCATTAGTATATAGGACGCAAGATAGTTTTGAGACCCATTTGTTTATTGCATTTGATATACCAAAAACTATGGTAATTGCAAGAGGTTCATGTTACCTAGTCTAGTCCAAATGTCAATTCATTAACATAAAGGAATCAGACGCTTGACAAAGGAGCAGTTCAAAAAGAATAAAAAATTATTAATTATCTCAGAACTTATGTTTGTCTTCCTGCTCAATATTTTTCCATTCGTGTCACTAACTTACTTGCACCATCGTAATAGTTTCATATTTCCATTATGTAATTACTTTTTTAAAAATTGCTATTATGTGCTTGAATGAGCAAAGCCTTACCTAAGATGGAAAAGTAAATTGTCCACCCTGCCCTACCTCTACTTTTGTTTATTTCTTCTTTTCTTCAGGGCCCATCGTCTCTGCACTCACCAACAAGTTTGGCTGCAGAGCTGTATGCGTGACGGGTGGCTTGATAGCCTCACTTGCATACTTTCTCACTATATTTGCCAATTCTGTGGAGTACCTCATGGTTTTTCAGGGAGTTCTTGGAGGTAAGAAAATGACTAAGCCATTCTTCATAAATCAGAGTGTTTTAAAGTTGAATTTAGTTTATATGTTCCATAGAATATTGTAAAAAAAATGACTAGAGTACCTGAGTCAGGGACAGTCCATCATTCTTTGATGAAAAGTCACTGTTCAGACTACAAAAGTTGTTACTGCTATATGAGGTACGATCTAAATGTTCCCGGACTACATCTATAAATAGCGGACAAAATACCTGATTTAAATCAAGCCGCCATTCCTTTCGAAATGGTCACTTTGTGCAGTGATACACCACTCTCAGCCCTTCTACCATGATTATAAATCCTTAGAAATCATGTTTTTTAAACTTGTCAAGCACCACCTGCGAGTCGCGCTGGATCTCCTTGGTGGTGTTGGAATGGTGATCCTTCAACTTGAAATTCATCTTGAAGAAAAAGAAGAAGTCGTAGGGACCTAAATCCGGCGAATATGTTGGATGGGAAGTGATGATCATGTTTGTATGGGCCAAAAACTTGCGTATTTTCAATGCACTGTGAGCGAGCACGTTGTCATATTAAAGCACCCAATTGCTATCCCGCTAGAGTTCAGGTTATTTGCGCGTGATGCTCTCCCTCAGACGCCTTAGAATGACAGTCTGACCCCAAAAGACGATCCTAACGTGCAATCTATGCAATTTCTTCAACGTTGTCAGGTGTTGTGTTTGTTTAATGTCGCCCTGACCTATTATCTTCCTGTAACGTTCTGTCCTTCTTGAAGCACGAGCTCCATTCAAAACACATCGTTCGGCACACTGCTTCATTGCTTTAGGCCTGCTCCAACATTTTACAGGTCTGTGTTACTGATTTTCTGAGTTTGACATAGAATTGGATGTTTACAATAAGAACAAGTCTAAGGTCCGTACTGAAATAGCAACTTAGCACATAATAGTGGTGAAACAAATCATGCGTTGCACACGTCCCAATGTTCACATAATAATGCCATCCATAATACTAAACCACAGCAGTCACTGCTTGCTCCTGCTCCACTCGAATGGCAGTCTCGTGCGTGCTCGGTGTTTTTGCTACATGAACAGTCAGGGAACTTTTTGATTGCACCTCGTACCAGCTTTGACCTGAATGGACCTACCATTGACTGATTAATGACATCTTTTGTTCCTCCTAACATCTTGTTTCGTACATGCATTTCAGTGTATGTATGTTACATATATATATATATATATATATATTATATATATATATATATATATATATAATATATATATATATATATAATATATATATATATTATATATATATATATATATATATATATAATATTCGAAAAATATTAGTTATTTATTCAACATACTATTATATGCTATATATTTCAATTACCTTTTTTTTTTTATGTTACAACATTATATGCAATTATACTAAAACTTAGGCTGTGCCAATACTTGCATGAAATTTCAGATCTATATAGCATGGACATTAGAGGCTGGCAACTCATGCCAAGTTCCTCCATGAAATTATAGGTATGACTGTACCTGCTATACAACTGAATGACTGCAAATTATTGTAACTTGCAAATAATTATAACTTAGAAAATGTATCAAAATAAAAGACTGCACGAACAACAAGAAATAAAACCGAAGGGGCTGTCTCTCACAAAGCAAAAGCTCGACATTTCACCTGCATCATGTTTATAAATGTATATACTGGTGGTCAGTCAGGGTTGGGACTTTTTACTAGCTCAGATTCCAGCACTCCCATATTTGCTTCTGATTCTGACTCTGACACCAGATTCCTGTCAGTCACACAGGGCCTATTTGTGCCGACACTCATATTTTATGCCTTCAGGGATAGGTTTTGGGCTGGTCTACCTGCCGGCAGTGGTGTGTGTGGGCTACTACTTCGAGTCCAAGCGTGCACTGGCTACTGGGATTGCAGTTTGTGGGTCTGGCTTTGGCACCATGGTCTTCCCACCACTACTGAACTACATGATCTCTGTGTTCTCCTGGCAGGGCACTCATCTCCTTATCGCTGGTTTCATCTTAAATTGCTGTGTAGGTTTTTATACATATGTGGGTTGTCGCAGTTTTATATTTAGATTAATATTTCTAGTCATATAGTCACCGCAAAAAATAAATGGTCGAGGGGCGGGGAAAAAAATACATAATTAACCACATATAATGTTGATTAGATTCAGCTCAAATGCTGCAAGTATGGGAGGTATTATACGTATATCAGCTCAGCTGGAGTACTGGTTGAATGGACATAGGTTTATGCGCCACTGTCAGATGAACTATGAAAGAGAGAGGTTGTGCTATATTCTCCTTTTAACCACTTCTTCCTGCCTTTCCTGTGAGGCACCATCGCACCCATCCAGCGGCATCCCAAGACACCCTAAATGACTCAAAAGCAGCTCTCCCTGTTTACAAAGGTGCAATGCATAATTTTGCAAGGAGATGGAAAATATGCGTCTGCAATAGCAAGCGAGCTATAGCTCGGCCTTAAGCAAAATATCGTTCATTTGGGCAAACCCAAAGAATATTCGATATATTTAATTTTTTTCTCACAATGTTAGGGATACTTAGAGAGCAAAGTAGCCAAAATTGGAGAAAACTATGAACAATTTTTTTAACTAATGTTATTTTTTTAAACTGAAAAAAAATAGGTCCAAAAATAAAAAAAATTCAAATAACAAAGCCAGCCTTTGAAAAAAATCCAGCCCCAAAACAGCCAAAGCTATGCTCTACAAATATACAAAGAAAAGTTTGAAAATTACAACTAGTTTCCGAGAATCAAAACAAATAATCAAACAAACAACAATTTTATTGTTTGTTAAAAAAAATTCCAGTTGTATTTCTTTTTAAGTAAGTTGTTTTTATCTATAACCAATAGTGCATCTTTTCATCAGGTTCATAAAGCATGTTGAATATTTCAGATTAAGCAGGAAATGTAAACCATGTTTCCAATTTTGTATGGAGAACATTCCAAAAATATTGCTTTGAGATATCGGATGTTAAAGATCAGAGTACATTTACCTAGATAAATATTTCCCACAAAAAAAAATCTATCTAACAAATGTTTTATGTGTATTTTGAAAATTTCGACTATTTTCAAATTTGACTGAAAAAGAAGAAGTTACAACAGTTTTGGTCGTACGATGTGCACAACATTTACGGGTGCATGATTATGTAAAAAAAATCCATCACTTTTGGTGTGATCCACTAGTAGGTGAATATCCACTAGTACTTGCCCCCTTTTCAGTCTTTCTGATTCAGTTCTTTCAGAAATCACGTGTACTCAAAATACACACCTGGCTACTTGCTCCTTAGGCGAATTTTGGTGAGGAAGCCGTAAGAAGCCGGCTTCTTGCAGCTTGCGTTTTCTGTTAACTAGAGGCACTTTTAAGAAGCCGGCTTCTTACGGCTTGCCCAGCTGAGCCAAGCCGTAAGAAGCCGGAGGATGCGAGCCCTGGGCCCCGCTTCTCACGGCTTCTCTTGGCTTCATACGTCACGATACGTGACGTCAGAGAAAAACAACACGTGGCGGTATTGCGCGAAATCTTATTAGTGCGAAATCCTGTAGACCCCTCCATTCATCTATCGTATTTCACTAATTTTACAGCTTAACTGCTGCCCCGATACACGTTACAGGCAACATCGAGTCACTAGCTTCCCATGCGAACACTTACAAGTAATAATAGTTGATAAAATAATACATGATAAAAAACATACTCCTGACTGTTTTTGACGTGGATAATTTAAGCTTTTGAGTAACTATTATTACTTGTAAGTGTTCTCATGGGAAGCTAGTGACTCGATGTTGCCTGTAACATGTATCAGGGCAGCAGTTAACCTGTAAAACCAGTGAAATAAGAGCGATGAATGGAGGTTTACAGGATTTCGCGCAATGACAATATTTCGCAAAACAGCGGGACAGGCGGACCTAGTAATAGAGTGAATATCGTCGTAGAAATAATGTAATTACAGATAACAGGACACAAGTAAACACACAGATGTACATTAAAAAACATGGACTTACCTTAAGACCACGTATAAGAATATACAAGGTACCGTGATAACACTATATATATATATATAAATATATATATATATATATATATATATATATATATATATATATATATATATATATATATATATATATATATAATATATATATAGTCGCCAGTCAATTGCCACTGCACTAATGTCGCCAGGCACAATATATTACGAATTTTAGCATCTCTACAGACTTTTATGTGCCACTGAAGACATGTAGTGTGATGTACATAATATAAACTACTGTGGATGCGTTTCAGTGGCACATACAAATCAGTAGTGATGCTAAAATTCGTAATATATTGTGCCTGGCGACATTAGTGCAGTGGCAAGTGACTGGCGACTAATATATAGTGTTATCTACGGTACCGTAGATAACAGTAAAGTCGCCAGGACAACTTTTTTTTCTGTTTACAGACGTCTGGTGGCGTTCATACTTACATTTCTACATCCATGATTTCAGGAAAGTTAGAAGAGGCTATCTGGAGAGTCTGTGTCATTTTGTGTCTTCATCTGTGTCATATTATGGCTATAAATGAACAAATGACAAAAATATCTATAAAGTGGCTACCTACAATCAAGTCGCCATCTAGTGTTTATTTACTGAGTGTCCTGCCGCTGTCGTCGTCGCCCGAAAAAAAAACGCGTAGTGAAATTTGAAACCGTATATACTCGCAGATACAAAGCATAAAACAACGCTGAAACAGGGTAGATTATACAGTCATGATATAAACTACTGTGTATCATCTTCAGTGGCACATAAAAATCAGTAGTGATGCTATAATTCGTAATATGGCGGCTGGCGACATGACTGCAGGTGGCGACTTGACTGTTATCTACGGTAGAGCAGCTAATAGGTATATATTGTGGAAATGACTAGCATTGCGTTTAATTCAGTATGTTTATGTGAGAAGATGTGGTTGGATATGAGTTGAAGATGACAATTCGTCATTGTGTGCACATTCACCTTTTTTTGGCATTAAATCAATCAATTAATCGTCATTGTGTGGTTGTTTTGTTTACAGCTATCAGCTGTGATCGCCGAGCGGGCGAGCCCCGACAAGAAGCTGGCAACTGTCAGCCGTTCTGGCGAGGCACGCAAGCGAGAGAGAAGCCGGCAAGAAGCCGGCTTCTTACGGCTTTCTCACCAAAATTCGCCCTCTTGGAAGCGTAAGGAAAGACCTGGGCACCTGGCAGGGAGGTGTGTAGCGTTGTTAGTAGCTACAGCCGAACTGATCGTACTGCCCGTCACCCCAGCAAGCCATAAATACTTTTAGAAAATGCTAAACAATCGAGAATTATCAAATAAATCGATATTAGAGATCACAGTATGGCAACACCGATCACGCACGTTCATGACATAAGTGGGCATTTAAACCAGTTCAAAAGGTCGGGCGAAAAGTTGAATCATATGTGTGCCTCTATACGTAACCTGATGACATTATGGTATTGTCAGCTGATAAGCTACACAATTTTTTCAGATGTTAGGTGAAATTTTCACCTACCAATAGAGTTTGGTCCCCTCAAAACACCTAAAAAGTTATTAATATCTTTTTAACTGTATGGGTAGGGTTTAATATGAATATGTTTTCCCCAGTCGTGCCACTAGCAAGCGGAGCAGTTTTGTCTTGCAGTCACGAGCGAGCAACGTTACCAGATGTGCGATAATTATCGCAAAACACGATGATTTTGCTATATATATATATATATATATATATATATATATATATATATATATATATATATATATATATATATATATATATATATATATATATACGGTCATTGTTCTTCTCTTAAGTCTATCAATAGTGGTGTTCCTCAAGGTTCTATCACCCACTCTATTTCTATTATTCATCAATGATCTTCTAAATCTAACTCAATGCCCTATCCACTCCTACGCTGATGATTATACCCTGCATTTTTCAACGTCGTTTATTAGACGTCCAACTCAACAAGAACTAAGTGATTCACAGAGAGAGCACACACAGCGCCTAACTGCTGATCTTTCTATAATTTCTGATTGGCTCAAAGCAAACCTTGTTTTGTTCATTGCCTCAAAAACCCAATTTCTTAACCTACCAACTCGACATAACCATCCGGACAACTATCCCCTCTTCTTCACCGACACTCAACTATCTCCATCTACTACAATAAACATTTTACGTAGAACTATTCTTTACTAAAAATCTGAACTGGAAATCTCACATCTCACTTCTTGCTAAAACAGCTTCTATGAAGTTAGGTGTCCTGTGGCGTCTGCGTCCTTTTTTTTTCTCCCTCCCTTATCCGCCCATGTATGGAGTATGCCTCTCATGTTTGGGGTTGATCCACTCATACAAATCTCCTAAACAGGGTTGAGCCAAAAGCTTTTCGTCTCATCAACTTCCCTCCTCTGATTGACTGTCTTCCATCTTTAAATGACCGCAGCAATGTTGCTTCTCTTGCTATCTTCTACCGTAATTTTGCTCACTGCTCTTCTGAACTTGCTAACTGCATGCCTCCCCCCTTTCCGTGGCTTTGCTGCACAAGACTTTCTACTCATTCTCATCCCTATTCTGTCCATCTCTTTAATGGAAGAGTTAACGAGTATCTTAAAGTAATTGTCCAGACCATTTCATAATTCCTGATTTAATGCAGTCAAAATATAACCAATATCGAATATATTTCAACAATATGTTGTCACTTTTTGCATCCAGTCAACCGTTTTTAAATAAACCGCAATCAAAATCTGCAAATTCTCCGAGCTTCCAAAACTATCCTGATGACTAGCAGATCACGCACCATGGATCGATGACGTCCCAAAAGGTAGCCTCCCCCCACGCGGTAATACAGAAGCACTTAAACACAGAAATAAATATAATACTTGAAGAATGTTGGGTGTTTCTGATTTTTTTTTTTTTTTGCGATATGGTGTAACGCGGAAAAATGGTTTAAATACTTTTGACCCATGACTGGCGAAGAGTTTACGTTGAATGGGAGGGGGTAAAGTAATATATAAAAATCGAGTAACAAAGTGAGTAATTTTCCTCCACTCCTCAGTTCTGAATCACTATATGAAAATATACTGTGATATATTTTATACCGGCGATAGCTGGCTGGCCACGTAGGCTGGCGGAGGTGAAGAGTAGGGAGACGCCATATTAGTTTAGTACCAGTCAACGAGTCAACGTGTCGAGTTGGACACGGGAGGTGTGGTTCTCACCCTTGGAAAAGATATGTTAAGGCACAAGGTGTTGGTAGAGATGTAGATGTGATTCATTGATTATCTGTGATAACGTGAGAACTAATGGAAGGTGTTACTCATAGGGTCCCAAGGTAGCTGTGGAGGAGACAGCTGGATGAGCTGGGGAAGAATACCTGTGAACGCGTTTGAGTGAACATCAGGATTACAGCTAAGGATTAGTCTGATAGCTGGAATGTGTGGACATGTGATTCTTGACTCAACAACTTTCAGTGACGGGAAATTATTTAGACTTAGAGAGGGTACTTATGATTACGTTCGGGTCCACGGGCTAATACTAGCGTCGTGTCGATGTGATTAGCATTCAAGCATAGTATTAAGTGGAGAAATATGTTAATGATTATGTAAGGAAGGAGTGGGGAAGTAATTACTGGTTTATCAGTAAACAGAATATACCAAGGAAAAGATAACGAGTTATCTTTTACACCCATTAGTTCTAACTTATTCTCTTAATCTTATAAACCTTTTTTTTCCCACTTATTGTGGGTGGTGGCAGCATATAAGCCAGAATTGTGGAGCCCTCTTGAATTAACAACGTCAAAGCAATAAAGCTACAAAGGGGGGCACTACAATGGCACATACTTGCATCCTTTATGGGTACAGCAAGAAAGCTGTGCCTTTCCATAGAGCTTAGCACCCGTTTCAGACCGAAACGACCACGATAAATGTGTGGAGATTGTTTGCGCATCGGGGGGAAGGCAGGCTGTGTGATGCAGTTTGTCGGCCTCCCGGGACGTCAAAGAGTTGTCCCCGGCAGGATTCGAACTTGGGACATCGAGCTCACCACTCCAAGACGCTAACCACTCGGCCACCGCCTCCCTCGATTGAAATGTGAGCGCTTGAATTTTAGTAGTATAAGGTTATTGAAGAAACTGAATCAAATTTTTGGCACATAATACTTAAAAATGACTTTAGAATATGCTATATTATAACGGTGGAATAAAAGGCTTGGTCAAAAGTTTAATAATAGATATATTGATCAATTAATTAACAGGATACCGCAAGTATATAGAGACGACGATAACGTAGCGCTAGTAAGGGTTGAACTGTGTTAAAATAATCATCCAGACCCCTTTTTTCTTTGGATAATTATGTTGAATGTTCATTCAAAATACCTAATCCATAAAAAATAATTCATTTCCACGCCTTTTTCCCTAAAAACATGACTTTTGTAGAAAGCGCGGGAAAAACAACAGCTTCATTCCAGCCGTGGCGCGAAACTTGTTAGTGACGTCAAGTTCGGTAGCTTCCCAGCCCTGCCTGATACAAATACACAGAGAATCAGAAATAAATACTACTTGAAGAATTTTGGGTGTTTCTGATATATTTTTTTTGCGATGTGGCATATACTTGCATCCTTCATGGATACAGCAAGAAAGCTGTGCCTTTGCAGAGAGCTTAGCACCCATTTCTGACCTATTTGGCCATGATATGTGTGTGTAGCGCCTGGCAGTGGCGGGTGAGAGGAGCGCGACAAGACAGTGTGCTTCACACCGCATTCCTCTCACCCGCCACTGCCAGGCGCTACACACACATATCATGGTCAAATAGGTCGGAAATGGGTGCTAAGCTCTCTGCAAAGGCACAGCTTTCTTGCTGTATCCATGAAGGATGCAAGTATATGCCATATCGCAAAAAAAATATATCAGCAACACCTAAAATTCTTCAAGTACTATATTTATTTCTGATTCTCTGTGTATTTGTATCAGGCAGGGCTGGGAAGCTACCGAACTTGACGTCGCCGAGCCGTGGTGCGTCGTTTGCTGGTCGTCAGTTTTGTTTTGAGAGCTCGGGGAATTTACAGATTTAGAATGCGGATCATTTAAAAACGGGTGACTGGATGCAAAAAGTGACAACATATTGTTGATATACTCGATCATGGCTCTATTTTGACTGCATTAAATCAGGAATGATGAAATGGTCTGGACGATTACTTTAAGACACCAACTGAATCATGATTGTCCTCACGAGAATGAGGGCGGGACAGAGACAGGATATGAAGAGTTACCAAACAGTGATTAATGTACATGAAATACCATTACATCACTCGGCCACCACCTCACTGTGCCCACACAGTGACACGCAGGTCACTCAATAAACGAGAAGGGGCAAGGTAAAATAAGGTACAGTGGCGGGAGGAAAATAAAATAAAATTTGAACAAATATTAACTTGTCAGGCAAAATCGCAGTGCTACGACGAAAAATTTAATAACATTACAAAAAAATGTAGCTAAGAAATTTCAACAAATCCCTCTCGGGAGGAACAGTGACAGAAACAAGCCAACACTGCCGAGACAATAAAAATCCCTCCCGACAATGAAACTCATATGTCGGGACAGCAGGGAAACAAAACAAATATTCAGAGGAGCAGAACACACAGCAACATTGGCTATAAAAGTGTCCTGAAGGTTAACGGTCACGGAAGGTTATGCAGATCACACAGCAACAACGCCATAAAAGTGTGCTGAAAATTAAGCTGAATATGCGCAAACAGATTAACCACTAGCAATAGAGGCATTTACGTGTGCTGGCATTTAAGCTACATATGAGCAGACAGACTAAGGCCCGGTTCACACTTCACGTTTTTGCTGGACGTACTCTACGTGCATCTTGTCATCAGTGACTCGCAGTACGTCACAGTGACGTCACTTCCTGCCGGTGTAATGTGAACACAGGCTCCCCGCGACCACCACATTGCTGGAGCAGTGATGACGCCACTGACCTTGAGACGCGCGTACCAGCTCACATTATTCGGAGCTCCCAATTCTTTTTACGTGGCTGCGGGAGTGGCGGGGCGACGTCACTGTGACGTCACTGATCGCCACGCCCACGTAGACACGGACAGCAAAAACGTGTAGTGTGAACCCCGCCTAACCAATAGCAACATATGCATTTACTTGTGCTGGAATTAAGCTGCATATGAGCGAGCATGACAACTGACAATGCAGGGTAGAAGCGATAAAGACCACAGCCAGTCACTCCAGGAAGTAGCGATGAACAGAACACAGCCAAGGGCGTTATGACAGGATAGCAGAACAGCAAATCTGCACAGGCCCAGCCAAGCACAGGGGCGGCCAGCAGACAAGGGCGTATTCCAGTAGTACACAGTGTGGGCTGGAACAGCAAATCTGCACAAGGGGGACACCGTGGCAGCCAGCAAACTAACGCGTATTCCAGTAGCACACTTAGGAGGCACTGAGAGACCTCTGCAGGACGTGACAAAGGTACAGCCAAAAGTCTATAATGCTTGCCAGGGTGGTACAGCACATCACATAGCTAGGCAGCAAAGCAGCGTTGGCGATGAACACAACAGAGCATGACAGGCCTGTGTCGCGTGCACAGCAGTCTGTGTATGCGGTGCAGTCCACCTTTGTTTACTAACAAAAGAAAACATGAACTGAGCATGCGCGGAGGGCGAATATTTTTTTAATAAATTGATGTAAAAACGCCTAACATGACTTGTTGATCAACAAAGGCATGCCCACTGCCCAGGCGTCCTACGACAACAAATCCGTCTTTGTTTATCAACAAAAGAGGGTGGGGGGTGGGGGGGGGGGCGCGAACTGTACATGCGCGGAGGAGGCGAAAGTTTACTAACAAAGACTTGTTATCAGCAAAAGCATGAGGTTATTGGTAAGGTTATATTAGGTTATAATAAGGTTAGGTTAGTAATATTATTTTGGGGGATCCGGAACGGGGGTAATGTAGGGGGGAGGGGGGATTGAAGGGGACATCTCTCCCTCATTCTATAATTCCTTTTTAGACGTATCTGAAGGAATCAGTGAAGGTCTGGAGAAAAAAACCCACTAATAAGGGCGGGAAAGGACTCTAGAATTTTACCCGAAGGAAATAAATCATAATAAGCGAATGAAATATCCTAACGTAGTTAATTCCTAGCCTACCGTAGGTAACTTTTTATTCAAAAGGCTCCATGGATTTTTCTTAATCCTCGTCTATCATATATTGTATACTAACTTAAATGGTAAATATGAGTGAACTGGAACACCTAGTACACCTTGAATAGACTCAGTTATCAAGTAGTTAGTGCAGAGACGATAGAGTGTTTTGAGAAAAGACAAAACTAACATATGGAAGGAATAAAAAGTGGATGTAGTTGTGTATACGTATTACAGGAACTACCACGTGTATGGCTATATACCAGCTTCTTGTTGCTTCCTTATGTTCTGATGTACTAGTGTCTGACAACACAACAATGAAACATACCTGACACAAAACAGATGAACGAGAAGGTGTCCATCCCAAACGACTGACTTTGTTTGCCTACAATTTCTTTCTTTTAGGGCTTGCAGGGAATCTGTAGAGCTTGAAACCCTTCTCATTGTGACATCCGACATGCAGTAGCACGGCATGACACCCGTTTATAAGAAGCAAAAATAGACTGAAAACCTCCGCAGGTCTAGGGTGAACGGAGAGGCCCCGGAAGCAAGATGGCGCCCAGTAGCGTTTAACATAGGACCAATGGGTGGCGTTACCCTCCTTATACAGCGATCCTAGATGCAGTAGGATGTCTTGTGGTGTAGGCAAAAATAGTGACCAGCCACAGCAGTGGACAAGTGCACTAGGATGATGAGAATGCATATCTCACCATGATGGCTGATTTGCCATAACCATGCAATGTGAAACCCTGTATGTTAATCTTTAGGTGACTGTCTCAGAGTCCTATGCCTTTATGGCGACAGCCAGAAAGCAAAACAATATGAAACCAGTCATATGGCCATTTTTAGTTAAAGTTGTCCCACCACCAGTTATTTTCCCATTTTAAAATCATTGATCACTTTTGGCAGATTAGTTTTTTGGTAATGTACGGGAACACTTCTAAGTACAGTGGTTTTGGGATTTTTGCCTTGGGCTTAGCATAGATAAACTAGTGGGGAAACGCCGTAGGTCCAATAAAAAGTAAAATATAGATTTTTTTCCCAAATTTTGGGGCAGATTTTTTCCCTTATGAAAAAATTTAATTTTAAGGGTTTTTGTCCTCTTAAATTTTTTTTGGGGGGGGGGGGTTTGAGCACTTCCCCCTGCAAAAATGGACTTTTATATTTATATGAAAAACTAGCTTAGCCCCGCTAAAGAAACGGTTTCCCATTTGCACCTATCTAAAATTCTTAAATCCACTTTTAAAAATTTAAGGGGGAAAACTGGGGCAAAATGATACGGGGCAGGTTAAATACTGCGACAATAGTTTTTGAAAAAAACCGCCAACAGGTGGCATTAAATAGCCTTGTTTGGGGGCTTTTCCCAGGGCAACTTCCTTGTCTGCCCGGGCCACAAGGCGTGGGGTATGTAAAGGGGGGGTAAGAAATTGTTTTTAAATAAAAAGAAAACCTGTTTTTGGATGGGGAAAAATGCTTTAAATTTTGTTTAAATCTACTGTCCTGATTGCGTGTTTGAAGTGTTTTTCGACTCTTTCTTTTTCATTTTTCTAAAATATCTAAATTTTTTGGGAGCAATCATTTCCGGGGTCAAAAATTTTGTGGGGTTTGTCCCCACGATGCACTTTTTTAAACACCCGGGGGGCATTTTGGGAATTGGGCCCCCCCCAAATATAAACCTGCCCGGGGGAAATTTCCCCTGTATTGTCGGGATGATGGGCTTTGGCAAATAGTATAAAAAATTATTTACAGTGTCGGTTTTTAAAAATGGGCCTGATTGCCCTGTCCCCTACGGGTGTCGAAGAAAGGTCAGGGAGGATATTGTGCAAGTTCTGTGTTTAAAGGCTTTTTCCTCCCCAAAAAACAACTTTTCCCTCTCACAACTTAAATGAAGTTCATAAAAAATGATAGCGCTAACATTGTATCGAAAACGCCCTTTTTCAGGATGGCTTCTCCTTGTAAACCAAGTGGGTAACCCCGAAAACTAAAACAGAGCTCTGGATCCAATTTGGGCCCCCCCTTTTGTTGGCGGTGGACAGGTTTGTTGAGAGTGGGGTGCCAAAGGTTCGCGGCTGATAAAGAGGGGAATCCTTCTCCAAGAACTCAGGGCCCCGGGGGGGGGGTGTTAAACAAGCGGGGGTACCCAGTGAAAAGACTTGCGAAGGATTTTGCCCCCCATGGTCTTCCCCAGGGGAAAAGAAATCAAACGCCCAGTTTGCCCCTCCGTGGTTGTTATTGACCGGCCCGTGACCAAAGGATAAAATCATTTTGGAAAAAGGGTTTAGTAAAATTTGGTGAGAGAAAAAGAAAAACTAAAGCAAAAAGGGAATTCGTGGAGAAAAATATGGACGACTGTTTGCAAAAACGGCCTGCCCCCTCACACGTCCCCCTCTAAAGGGACCGGGAAACCCCAAATGCCCCAAACCCCCCCAGCTGGGGGCCAAACGCGAGAGCACACGTGCGTGTGACTCCCCCCCTGGTAACAAAGTCCCTATTTTAAAGCCCCTGGAGGGCTGAAACTCCCCAAGGTTTCAAATTTGGGGGAGAGTGCAATGTGATGACAGGGGGAAAACAAGAAAAGAGACGCATAGACAAGTGGGAAAACAGCAAAGAGAAAGCATTTGGAAAAAGGGGGCTTTAAACTGAAGGGAAACAGAAGCAGCAAAATAAAAAAAGGGCAACGTCTTTTAGCTGCAGGAAACCGATGTTCCTGGGGGGCGGGAAAATCACCAGGGTTCTGAGGATGGGGCGGAGGAACGTTTTCCCCCCGGGCCAC
>JACEEZ010008321.1:17500-27500 GCA_016584305.1 Chionoecetes opilio | reverse complement strand
TATATACCACCATATATATATATAGATATATATATATATAGATTATATAGTATTATATATATATACTATACATTATATATATACATATATATATATATCTATATATATATATAATATATATAGCATACAGATATCAACATCATATAGATACATATCTCTATCATATATATATACTGTCTCTATATCTCTATATAAAACTATTACCCCTATACCCAATACATATCATACTTCTATCTCTATACATATATATATACACTATATCGATATATCATATACCCTATATACATCTATATATTAGACATATAATACATATATATAATATATAATAAACATTACATATATATAGATATATACATATACATATACATCTACATATTATATATATATATATATATATATACACCACATATATAGAATATATATATATATATATAATATATATATATATATATATCACATATATATATATATATATTTTCTATTCTATATTGTATATATATATATATATATATATATATATATATACGTAGATATGATATATATATATAATACTATATATATATTTGTATATTATATAATACAGGCATATATGTTTGATGAATTTCGTCAGTTATTTGACGCAGCTGAGGATGGATTCCCACTGAACCGACAGCTCTCATCTCAGACTACTCCTAGAGAGCGTCTGCAGTGCTTATAGTGTTGGCCGAGCCAGCACCACGTAGGTGGGTTACCAACCCCCAGCTAACACCCGGTACCCATTCACTGCTGGGTGGACAGGGGCTCGGGTATTAAGGAAACAGCCCAACTGTTTCCGCTCCGCCCGGGGATCGGCCCGGGTATTCCTCAATTGTGAACCGAGCGTGCTACTCCTACACGTAACGGAGTACCCAAAGCAAAGATCACGATCAAACATCAATCATATATAATATAAATATATATTATATATATATATATTATCTATATTATATATATATATTTTTATAATCTATTTATTTATTTATCTATCTATTTATTTATTTTTATTGATAAGGTCATACAAATCGAAATGAAGTGTTTTGGGAATGATTTGATAATTAATAGCTTATGATCTGCATTCTCTGCCTAAACTGTTACTGAAGGTTTTTTTTGTTTTAGCAAATACCAACATTCAATGAAAGAGTTAAAGGCTTGATGAGAAAGATAGTATATCACACTTATATGTGTTTACTATATTCTGGCTTCCTCTTCTTTCCAGAAGCTTATGAATCCTGACGCCGTGTTCATTCCCACTTGAACCTGTCATGGTGTACCTCACGAACTTACCATCAACCAACTTGGCTTGTACCACCATTCAGAAGAACTCAAGGCAACACTCCACCGCTAGACGTCCCCGACTTGCTGCAGCTGACACACCAACCACAATTACTGCTGAGAATGCCCCATACCAATGTTTTAGTTTTGAAGTAGATTTATATACAAGTCAACAAAAGGTATATTTTGATAAATTGATAATAATCATATACAACTTTCTGATTCTCAAACATGTGGGTGGTGCCACACAAAATACAAAATTTCATGACTTGGTTTTCATGATCAAAGAACTAAAGAAGGTATTGTGGTTGGTGAGGCTTTTCGTCCGAGTGGCTTACCGTCTGAGATTGGCTCCTTCAGGTTCACCAGGTTCGAGTCCCGCCGCCAGGGGCAGCTTTTTCGGGCATCTCTTTCATTAAAGCAGTGGCCCGAATGATTAGAGCCTCCTGCTTGATCTTACAGGCTTGATCTTTTTTACATCAGTATAGCCTGGTAGTCGTGATCGCAGAGTCCCAGTTTCAATTCCCGCCAGAGCAACTGGTAGTTTTTCCTTTCCCTTGTCGAGCGGGGGGGGCCGAAGATTTCCGCATGCTGTCCATCAACCTCACCTTCACTGAGTCCCAAGCTTTTAGCTATTCTTCTCACCTGAGACACCAGAGACCGGCATGTAAGCCTTATATCATCACATGTGGTCATTTAAAAAATCTGGCTTGCGCCCACTATGGCGAAGGCCAATCATCACACAGCCCTCCAGAATATGCCAGGTCCAACCACCTGAAACCCTCAAGGAAAGGGAAATAAAAGCATACAGGCACTATAGATTACAATGTAAAACAAAAAGTCGTAATTTTATTGTATATTAGTTATTTCAATACTCTGTGTCCATTTCTTCCTCCCTCTCAGCTGCATCCTCTGTACAGGGGACTTATCCACCTATGATGCCGTATATCTCACATGTTGCGGGATCACCCTGTACCCCCGATTAAAAGTACTCATACAGCTTATCTAAAACAGGTGGAGTCAAAAGATGTTTTCGTCTCATCACGTCCACTCTCTGACTGACCTGGTCTGCAAACATATAATCACCGCCCCAATCTTACTTATGTTGCTATCTTCTACCGTTATGTTTATGCTTCACTTGCTTTCTGAAAATTGCTATATACATGCCTCCCCTCTCCGTCAGCTTGTGCTGCAGAGACTTTCTATTATTCTCATCCCTATTTTGTCCATCTTATTAATAGCAAGAGTTTAACAAGGTCTTTTACCCTTTCATCCCTTTCCGTTAAACCTCTGGATTTCTTCGACTTTTTTATTTTTCTTAACCTTCCCTACGACTGATTTTTTTTCAGGAGAGGAGCACAAGACAGCTCCGTGAACTAATTTGGCCTACTCCTTTTGTTTTTTACATTATCTTAATATTTACTGTTAGGGACTGCCGCTAAGCGGTTTTTTTTAAACATTTTATTCCCCTATGGTTCGTTCCTTTGTGATGTTTTTTTTGGGGGGGTTTTTGGTTTTTGTTTGTTGTTTTAAAAAATATATATATCTAAAAAAAATTAGTCTGCAGATTGGGAATGTGCGGGCAGCATAGGAACAGCTATTCATAATACCGTAGGAAATATACTAGGGGTGTTATGGATTGTCGTGTTAAGATTTTTAAATGGGGGTTTTTCGTGTACTACTAAGACCTCCCTTACCTCTCCAAAATTAAATTACATTAACTCGAGTTTCTTGTGACTCACTATATAGCTATCAGTCCATGATTACAACACGGGGTAACAACAACACATGGTACCTTAACTAATTTATTTAAAATCTTACACATTAGAAGAATAATAGCCCACCAGCACAGTCATCCACTCACTCGCCCCCTTATAACTTGTCCTAACTAACGCCTACGATAACCTAAACTGTCTCTAATTATCCTGGTGGGGACAGTGGCTGTTCTAGCGCTAAAATTGGGGGGCCACTTGGGTCAAGTAAATGTGGTGGGCAAAACAAAAGTTTGGCAGGGTCCTGTAACTAGTGGGGGAGGGGTGGGGGGCTTGAGCACCACAATAATTTTTGTTAGTTGAGCACTTTCCAGTCAATCTTGACTGCCTATGGAGGGATTATGTTAGACTTCAAAGTGATATTCAGTTAGAAAAAAGTAATTTTCAAAAGAACATTGGGGTTGTAACGAATTAAACGACAGTTCATCTGAGATTTCAGCAGTCTCAGGTCCATTTTTATGTCTGCTGGTGATTATAATATCCAACTTGGAAATGTGAAATTCGTGCTCTCCTGTACGTTTTATTGAAAAGAAAAGACCAATAATAATACCAAACATACTGAACAATTAAAATGAAAAAATATGGAGTTGTTGTATGATTACATCACATAAATTTTTATGTACTACTTAGTCTACCTATAACCTCATACGTTGAAATTCTGTATACCCAACTCTATGTTTTCAGACCTGGGCAATGGCATGCAAATGCTACATTAGACACATGTGTGATATACCTTCCATTCGGCAGCAATATATTTTGTTCAGCTTAATCCTAACCATTAGCATTGCCGACTGTCAAATTCACAACAAAGCAATCTAATCAATTCCCCTCAGCGAGTGCACTTTCAATCGACAATAGTGCAATGTTAATCAGTCTGTTCACTTGTTCTAGAATTTCTGAGCATTTTTTTCACTAATTTCATTTTTGAAAAGCTCTCTCCCATGAAGCGCTGGTAACAGAAGAGTTACGGCTATCAACAATAACTTGTATAAACATTCAAATGCAGCCTTGTACGTGACATATGAATGACAGGATTGTCAATTGATGTAAGTTGTTCAGGTTCTTTCATGAGTAATTTTTTTTTCCACTATAGTTATCTCATGTTTTAAACCCTTTGAATTGACAGAGTAGGCACTGCAATGCCTTTTCAAATGTTGTTCAGACAAGAATGTGTCCACCGGACAGAGAGCTGAGAATACCACAGAAAATCGCAGATGAGTCTTTGGGTAAAACGACGTCTAACTCGCTAATCAAACAGTTAATATACTTCTACAATGCTGCTGTGCTGCACGTGTACTTGAGTCATATCTTTGACCGGTTGTTTTCCAGCACGATGAATTAATGAAGTTGTCTAGGTTTTCTTCTCCGACTTGCACGATTTTGCATGGCCATAAGATGGTATTGTAAAGTGCCTGCATGCAAAACAGAATATCGCATCACGTTCTTGGAGATATTCAGCCCGTGCATTATTTGTCAAACCAAGCCCCACGATGACCGGCATGGGTACTTTCCCCTTACTATGCTTATTATACTCTCTGAGACGTGGTTGAACAGGAAGTACAGCAGCCGATTTAGAGATGTCAGTTGGTGCAGCACATCCTTCTTTTGATAATAATTAGTATTATTGTTGTTACTTTTATTATTGTAAGCAGTATTAACCACTCCTGTTATCGCGCTGAGTGGTAGTGAGTTGGTGCTCGGGGCCGCGGCCATGCGGCGACCCCCCCCCGTGCCCCTTGCCACGGGGCTCAAGATCGCGTCTTGAAAGTGGGCCCGTGGGGGGGCCAAGCAGGGGGCCAGCCCTAATTTTTAGGGGGGCCATGGCCCCCCCCCTGGCCCCCCCCAGAACACCACCACTGGCTGGGGAGTATAAAGAAAATTTTTTTTTTTTAAATTTGGGGATTAGGGGTTATATATCTCAGCGCTTTTCGCGACGCTGGGGTAGTCCCTGTAGCTGTGGTCCCTCTCGTCACGGTACACAACGTGGAAACCGCTCCACGACACTCCTCCTCTTCCGTCGACTCATCAGTTCAGCGCCCCAACCCTGCGTCCCTCGGCATCATCCAAACTCCTTCTCGCCATATGACTCGCCCAGCATACGACAGCAATGGACAAGCTCCAGGACAGGCGAGGGACTGAAAGGAGGGTGGCGAGACGTCCTCGTTGCCAAGCGCTGTTGTCGTCCACCAGTACCTGTAACAGAATGGCGAGGCGCCTGCAGCTGCCCCGCTCGCAAGATTGGAGGCCTGCTGGCGTTGCCACTTATTCGTAACCATACTAACGGGATTTCTACGTCTCCTTTTTTCTATTATGCATGCCTGATTTGCATCAGTCACCACATGCAATTTTACTTAGAGCTTTTCTGCTAAACGCACCCCGCTACTCGTTTGGGAGGGCAAGTGAGCGCTAAAACACCTCCCCATACTTAGCGATTTTCCCAGCAACCCAGAAAAAAACATTATCGGGTATCTGCCATCAGAACAAAAGCCTGGCCGACGCGCGAGCTACAAGGACTTGAATGCCTAAATAGGTCTAGGCCATTACATTCGCCCAACCGTAGATTAAAAAATTCCGCAAAAAAAATGTACTAACTACCTGAACATGTGCGAGCATCATGCAGGGTTAAATGTAGTAATATCTAATACATTGGACCGACCTAAATATGTCAGTCACACTCCAGGCACTCTGTGGTGTGTGTAGAAACTTTAAACCGTTTTCAGGGGTTTTTGCTTTGTAACCAATGAGCGGTAAAAAACCCCGCATGTACGTTAAGTTTTCAAAGTCTAGGGGATAAAAACTCCATAGTTTCTACAAACCTTTCGTAACGGACCCAATCTGGGATCGTCAAGACTCGTCACATTTATACCAACAGTGTTATGTGGCGTAGGGTATGTGATACATAGTGTAGTTGTACAGGTGAAATGTACATGGCAATGTTTCTCAAAAACTGTGCTCCTGTTCTTGCACCTTGCCTGTCAAACATTTTTCCCGTCATTGTCTATCTACTTCCACTTTCTTCTTGCTGCAAAGTTTGCTCACATCAACCTGTTCCTAAAGGGTGACCGTTCTAATCCTTCAAACTACCGTCCTATAGCTTTGACTTCCTGTGCCTTTTCTAAAAGTTTTGGAACTATCTTATAATAAATTCTTAAAGCATCTATCTGCTCACATCTTCTATCTGGATCGTCAGTACGGTATTCGTAAAGGGCGATCTACTGGCGATCTTCTAGCTTTACCCTAACTAAGCTTGGTCCATGGCCTCCTTTAGGGGTTTCGGTGAAACTTTGCTGTTGCCTTGACATATTCAAAAGCTTTTGATAGAGTCTGGCACAATTCTTTAATTTCCAAACTACCCTCATTCCAGTTTCTATCCTTTCTCTCTGTACCGCTTCTTTTAAGTTTCCTTTCGAACCATTCTATTGCAGCTACTGTAGACGGACATTGTTCTTCTCTAAATCTATCAATAGTGGTGTTCCCACAGGGTTCTGTCCTACACCCACTCCTCTTTTCTATTATTCAATTAATGTACTTCTAAGCTAACTCAAAGCCCGATCCACTCTACGCTGATGATTCTACCCCCCCTGCATTTTCAACGTCATTATTATCCGTCCCAACTCAGAGGAAGTCTAAGTGATTCACGAGAGAATAGCCACCGAGCGCCTAACTTCCCCCCCCCCTGATCTTTTCTATAATTTCTGATTGGGGCAAAGCAAACCTTGTTTTTTGGTTTCAATGCCTCAAAAACCCAATTTCTTCCTATCTACTCGACAAAACCTACCAGATACAGATCCCCTCTTCTTCAATGACACTCAACTGTCTCCTTCTTCTAACAATGAGCATTCTAGGACTATCCTTTAACTAAAAATCCTGAACTGGACATCGTCACATCTCATCTCTTGCTAAATAAACAGTTCTAAGAAAGTTAGGTGTGCTGTGGGAATCTCCTGCGTCCTTGTTTTTCTCCCTCCCAATTGCTTGCTCCGTACAGGGCCTTATCCGCACCATGATATGGGTATGTCCTCACATGTGTTGGGGAGGATCACTCATACAGCTCTCCTAAACAGGGTTGGTCACAAAGCTTTTTGTCTCATATCCACGCCTCTCCTCTGACTGATGTCTTCATTTTTAATCCCGCCGCAGTGTTTCTTTCTCTTGCTCTCTTCTACCGTTATTTTCTGCTTCACTAACTGCTCCTTCTGAACTTGCTAACTGCATGTCCTCCCCCACTCCCGGGCCTCGCTGCACAAACTTTCTACTCATTTTTCATCCTATGCTGTCCATCTTCCTAAGCAAGATTTAATCAGTATCTTTACTCTTTCATCCCTTTCACTGGTAAAACTCTGGAACACTCTTCCTGTTTCTATTTTGCCCACTTTCCTATACTTAAATCTTTTCAAAAGAAGAGTAACAAGACACCTCCCGAACTAAATTTGGCCTCCCCTCTTTTTTTTGTTCTTTCTCTTACTGTCTTCTTTGAATAGGGCCTGGCAACTAAGCTTGCTTGTTGTGTTACCCATTTTTAGTGTGCCTTGGCCAGTTCCTCCTTGTGATGGTCAATAAAAAAAAAAAAAAAAAGTGTAATACAATAAATGTTACAAATTTCATATCCTTCTACCTCCCTATGAATTTTCTAAATACATCATCTCGGTGCCCTGCAAGAGAATATATTGGATCCATGCATTCTTAATATCCGAGTCTAACCTGCCGCCGTGAGGATCCCCAAAGGTGGCTAACAAGACGCAGCCTGAAGTCCTTTTCCTAACTTTAACTACGTGTCGGCAGCATCAGGCAACTAATCTCGGTTTGGAAGAAATGACGTCTGCATGGTTTTTCTCCAATACCGGGGGGGAGACGACAATGCCTCCCTCCTCCTAACTCGAATGCAGGGGCTGGCAAACCTTTTCAGAGCGAGGGCCAGATGAGACTTTCGGGTAGCAGCAGAAGCCAGTGACAAACAAAAACCCAAAAGTGACTATAATACAAGAATTTTCATTGAAAACATACAATCAGTGAGACGGCTGTGCTGCTTGCCATGAAAAGTGTTAATTAAAAAGTGTTTCTAATAAATTTTCACTTACTAGTGGCAGTTTATTTTTTCAAACTACACTGACCACAAAGCGTACCTAATCTCAATGCGAAAGTCCTATGGACAACTGGCGTCTGGCAGGTATCGGCGGAGTGAGGCGAGGGGAGCGCAGAGCTGCCAAACAATTATCTGCCAGCAGATGCTGTTTTTGGCCGGAATTTTTTTGAGGGGTGGGGGCTGTGGTTTCGCGGGTCGCGGCCTCATTGCAATTTAATGCCGAGCAGTGTGGCGGGGCCGTACGTTAGGGCCTTCTCGGGCGCGGGTCTGTCCCCCGGCCGGAGGTTGCCCGCCCCTGCTCTAAGGGGAGTGGGCTCTTATATCATCCAAAAAACCCCATCTGTTCCTCATTTAACTCGTGGGGGTTTCATACGGCTCTATGTCGCTGTCGTTCGTGTTTTGACACACTCTGCAGGAATGCACCATCTGCTCAAATCAGGGCCCATCCCTGGCCAGTAAAATTTCTCGGCGATACGTTTCCACGTTTCTTTCTGCTCGAGTGGGCACCTGAGGCATCGCAGTGACCTAACCTGAACACGGCATGCGATATTTCTCGGGCACGACGAATTGAAATCTCTCGTGCCCCGGGGAGTAATAAATTCACGGTAAAATTTTGCCATCTCGCTTTACGAACTCGTGTAATTACCGCGACTGTTCGGGGTCGTTCCTTCGCAGTATGCCGTCTCACTTCTCGAGTGAAGGATCTGTCTCTACCTCCCCTGCGGCCTCGCTGTTCTGTAAGTCAACGGGAGAAACATTTTTACCTCATCCCCGAACTTTGCTTTCTGCATGACGGCCGTAGCCATTACCTGACTCACTACCTTCTCCGTGAAATATCAACGCGCGGCCTTTGTGGCTCGGCGATTCACGATATACAGGCTTCGGTGCTGTTATCGGGCTCCTTGTGTACGGCCGCAGCATGTTTGTGCCATCGGGTATTACTCGCTCCGAAATTACTCCCCGGCCTCCATTTTCCCTTGTGGGTTGCCTATAGCTGGGTGAAAGCGACGAGAGTTTTGAACTGAGGATATATGTGGGCTTGTTTGTACGGGCTGGGCGTTGCCGTACCTCGACGTGGCGAGCTATCGGCTTCCCATGCCGTATCTACAGCCTCGACCCGAACTTCGTTTCGTGGCCCGCCTTTTCCTCTACGCCTCAAAATATGCATCGGCCACTCTACCCATTTTTGGCAACTGATTGACCCGATCCCAAAATTTTAGCCTTGCGACTAGTGGTTCCGGGCATGACCTTTAAAGAATTGAGCGCGCAAAATTAAATATGTAAGGCCCTCGACAGTCTCCTCTGCCCCATCCTTTTTCATACCAATCTCGAAAATATCTGGCCAGGTCTGGCTGCAAACTGAGAGGCAGTTTCGTATCGCTCTAAAAAGGGCCAAAAAAAATTTGGTTTTGTTTGAGGCTATGGTGGCGCTCAATCCATATGCCTGTAGGAGAGCACCCTCATTGTCCCTAGGGCACGGGTATGTTTCTCTAAATTTTTTAAGCACCTCGAGTGCCTACCCTCAAACAAGGTCATAAATTGAAGTCTACGCGTGATCTCGTCATATTCCAGAAGGTCAGCCGCGTCCTCGTATCTTCCTATGAAGTTTCTATGCTATCACTTTCCTTGAACATGTGGAAGCTTTTAAATTTTGGTCGGTTTATTTCTGATTGTCCGTTATTAACAATCTGACTATCAACATGACGCTGCTATTACTCTTTTCCCGTAACACCTCTAGCTCTGCTCGCGAACTTTCTTCCTCTTCACTCTATCTTTTCTCCTCCTTTTCGTACTCGCGGACTTTCTCCCTCTCCACTCTATCCCCTTCCTCATTATCGTGGCTCGCGGACTTTCT
>JACEEZ010008321.1:0-15000 GCA_016584305.1 Chionoecetes opilio | reverse complement strand
GAAGAGAGAGGAGAGAGAGACGAGAGAGAGAGGATGGGGATGGGGTGAGGGAAGGAGGGAGGAAAGGGAAGGTGGGTGTGTAGAGTGGTCCCACCCATGTCGGGTCGGCGGACTAGGCCTGAGTGAGGCCAGAAAATATTTGAACCTGTGCGCGATTCCCATTGACGTCACGCGCACAAAGGACTGATGTGCCTCGGACGCCCCCCACAACGTGAGGTACCTCTCTTTTCTGTTCTACCTTGGTGTTAGTAGAAATGTAAACTACGTACTGTGCACGTGACTGTGATCTGTAGTGATGCTAAACTGTAAATATGCCCCCTGGACATAGGCAGTGTGCGGGGACATAGATAGGTTAAGCTCCTGTGTGCCGGACGCCCCCCGCTCCCGCTACTCCGAAAAAAAAAAAAAGGGGGGAAAGGAAGGAAATTGCAGTGCGAGGAGGCCAACGGGGGGTGTTGATATACGTCAGCTCCTGTTGTAGCGTCCCCCCAATCCCGCTAGGTTCTATGCCAATCGGTCGTGGTCGTGGCATGACAAATAACCCCGGCACATCTACCTGAAGGGTGCTGGGTTGGGCCTTTATCTCCTTGTACCGGAAAGTTACAACGGGGCAGTAGCCCGTAGCTTCGGGGAGATACGGGGAGGGCTTCTTCCCCCAGGGCTTATATACGCCCCGGGCTTACCCGGGGGGGACCATCCCTGTTCCCACCGAGGCCCCTAGGTTGCATAGTTAGCCCCGGGGTCATCCATTATCGCCCGCCCCTGTCATGCACTGTCAATCATATAGATACATCAACAATCTGCTGCGTCGCCTAAGGAAGACCTGTCAGGTGGTGCTTAAGAAGGTCTAAGATCTGTGCAGGTGCCTCATAAGGCCCGGGGTTCCGGGGGGGGGGAAACCCAGGGGAAAGGCCTCCGAAGGAGTTATCCTCGTAGGGGTTCGGTAGTAGCTGTAGAGTTACACATCCAGCCCACGCCCGCCACAATAGGCCTGCCCCCAGCGCCCAGTGGCTCCCACAAGGGCCTGTAAGAGAGGCCACAGGGGTAAGTAGTGTGGAGGGATGTCATGCGTCTGTAGAGTAGCACTTCCCTACCCCCTGGGGCAAAGTGAGGGCGCCCCTTGGTTGCCCCACGGCGGATCCGGGAAGCCCAGGCCGGTCAAGGGGAATACCAACCGGGCGGGCAGTGTTTGCAGGGACATCTTGGTCTAGTAGAGTGCACTTCCCGCCCCTGGGTTTATGGTGGTATTCCTTAGTCGTTCCCCGTCGAAAGCTCGTCGTCCCGGGGCAAATGAAGAGCCACAGGGGCAACGCCCGAGCGCCGCTATTTGCCCACGCCGTGCCCTTCATTCAGGAGCCCCAGGAGGAACACAGGGGCAAAGCCACCAGGGCAGGTGTCTGGCAGGACTACGTAGGGACTTCGTAGAGCATGAGTAGCACTGCCCAGGGGACAAGCGGAGTGGCGGGGTCGGGATAGTCTGGTAAAGTAAAGAAGGACGCGGCGTGTGTGGCACGACTAGAGCGCGTGGTATCTGGAAGGAATACCACCTAACGCGATCACAGCGCTCAAGAAACTAGTCTTGTGAAGATATCACGCGAGCAATAGACGTGTGGCCACACCGCAGGATATATAGAATCTGTCTTCTCTCTCTGTGTTCACGGAGGGCCCAGCGTGTGGTGGGTACATGTCAAAGGTTATTCATTGCTGACATAAGGTGAAAGTGATGGCGTGATATTGAGGGATGAAGATCAGCACTCTTCCTCCTTCTTACTCGCTCCTCACCTTCTCACTCTCTCACACTCTCCCCTACCTTCTCTCACTTCTCTCTCACTTTCTCTCTTTCTCTCCTTCCCTCCCATCATCTTCTCTTTCGCGGGGGGACGGGAGGACACTGAAGCTGTGGTAAGCAAATTGCAGGTGGGCGCCGGCCACCGCTTCATCGGCTGAAGGAAGATTGTTGTAAGCACAACATCAATTGCATCTCTCTCTAATGTACCCCCGTCAATCAGTACTCTGGCCTCTCCTCCCTTCTCTTCCTCCTTCTCTTTTCCCAATTATTCTTCCTCCCTTCATTCCCCATTCTCAACTCTCCAGCCCTCACACGTAGTGTTATTAACGGTTCAAATGAAATGAAATTTCATCATTCATTTTTCATAGTATCCCTGCAATTGACTTCCCATTGAGAAGTCAAGCTAAATAAACGCACGCTTTTTAAAAATGTTGGCATTTTCTGCCGGAGGACGCCCAACTCGATCCCCCCAGCCAATAGGAACGACGAATGGGAACGAGGGCCAGTCTCGATTGTTTATTTTCGCGAGCATCAGTCTAGCTGGGAACGGTAAGAACTGGACAGGACCAGGGTGGTGAAACGTCGCCGGAAACGCGCTAGTAGTATCTAGGTAGTGGAGAGCAGTAGGTGCTGGCGATACTACCTCCGTTGCTGGGTTCCGCCCATGACGGCGCGCGCTGTTGCATTGTTGCGATTTCGTGGTTCGATTATGGAATGTGTGAAGGGAGCTTTAGCTATATTGCTTTCTAACAAACATAAGCACTATTTTCTAAACCCCGGGTTAACGGGTATCCAAAGACGAGGCATGGCAGGGATGTTATGATGTTGTTCATAGTCTTGACGGTGCGAGCGACAAAGCTACCAATGACGTTACAGCCTCGCTCCAGTGAATCGTATTGTTCTCAAACGGGTTTGTCAATCGCAAGGCAGCTGCGGCCCGCATTATCAACTTGTGTACATCCTATCTTCAATCTCCTCACTCTGCATGTAAACTTGTCAGCTCTGTCGTCCTCCAAAAAGTGAGTTATTCCATTATTCCTCATTCCACAATTCTCTCGTGCCACCACCTCGTCGCTTATAACCTCCAACAACTTCTACCACCTCTATACCTCCTCTACATACGCCCCGAATGTTAATTGGACTTAGTTCTATCTCTAGCCTATTCCCATCATTCCTTCATTCCATGTGTCACCTTCGTCGCTTAAAGCTTGTTTTCAACCTTCATAGACACGCGGTGTCTTGTACTTCCTTGTAGTCTCTATGCTATCCATTATTCCTTCATCCATGTGTCACTCCTCGCTTCCAATACTTGTTCCCACACTACATAGCGCGATGCGGGTTAATATTTCTTTCTATAAGCTATTCCACCATTCTTCATTCCGTGTCACTCTCCGTCGTCGTACAAACACTTCTTTTTCCACCTCCACATACGCGCTGGTGTCTTGTACTTCCTTGTATCCTTTAGTATCCATTATTCCTCCTATTAGGCCGAGATGGCAACCACATACCATATGTGCAAGGTGCTGTCTGCCGGAGCCATGCGTGGTACTTGTTGGCATCGTCAACCCGGAGCGAGATGCCGCACTCACCACTCATCGGCACCATGCACCACATAACAAAAACACCCAAGGCCTGGGTGTTCTATGCCATAATATCGGTGTATACTTGCCCTATTCGTTCCTGAGTGAAAAAACATCATAATACCCAATTTGTTGGGGGATTATAATGATGATTGCTACCTTAACTACCACTCAGAGGCAGTTGCTTGCTGGACAACCAACTCTTACGTCATCAATCTCCTCTTTGGATCCAAAACAGCTGATGACAGTGTTAAGCTTGCAGCATGGTGTTGAACGTCTTTGGATGTCCCCATGGAAATCTGGAAAACAAGTTTAATGGCGGCAAAATTTATTGATTTTACGAAGCATTTGACTCTCTCATATTAGATAAAACACGAAAACGTTGGTATTCAGAGGGAATAACACTAAAATTACTCTCTAGCTACTTGTCAGAGAGAAAACAGGCCTGTCTACTGTAATAACATCCTATCTATACTGAAATCACCGAAAGAGTCCCGCAAAGTGATACAATTAGGCTTTTATTGTTTCTGATATACATTAAAGATATTTTTAACGCTCACGATAAATTTAATTATGTTTTAGTTGCAGATAAAACTATTCTCCTCCATGTCAGACAAAACCATTAGCTCAATGTCACATAAAAGTAAATACCAGAGTTGGAAAGTATCGAGAGGGTTTGGCGAACAAGTCAGTTATTAAAACATGTGTGGAACAAAGACTAATTTTAAAACTATTCCAAAGTCGTTCTGTTACCATAACTTTCAACCCATTTCTTGAGAGGATATCGAACTAACGCGAGTTTTCTTATACAAATTCTTGTGTTATTATTGACCAAAAATTTGACTGGAAACATCATTACGTCAGATGGTTCAGAACCTTTCAGAAGGGCGCCGAACCCCAACGAAAACCTTTGCCACATGGACAAACCCTCAAATATGGAAGAAAACACCAAGATTAATAAATAATTGTAGACAAAATTATCAAAATGCAAGATGTATATTGGTAACAAGAAGACCAACTTCCATTTTATTGGATTAAAAAAAAAATGTAGACCAAAATGGCCACAAAAATTTAGAGTATATGTGGATACTAAGAAGTAAAGGAAGGACCACTTGGAAAGCAGTGGCGTATTTGGAAAAGGGAGGGGGGGGGCATAGTGGTGAATTCCAGGATGTTTTAAGGGGGCTGGGTGGAGAGAAATGAGCCTTTACAGCTGGAGGGTCTAAAGAGGGGTCTGAATTTTTTTTAAATCAAGCTTTTTTTTAAGGCATTGTGAGGCCTCAGAAGGGATCATTGCACTAATTGGATATTCAATGGCAAAAACAATTTGTGTCTCTTTGGGACAAGGGGGCAGAAATCGTGAGTGGGGTCGGCATGTATCGGTATATGCGTACTCATGGTTACTCGAAATGGCACTCGACCATGCCCTCCCCCCTACACCTATATAATACAGCCAGTGCTCGGAAGGAGAGGGGCGGGCGGAATACTACACATACCCGTACACACAAAGAGGAGACTTGATTAGCAAAGATATAGCTATTTCAGAATAGGAGATAAAATGACAAAGAGGACAGTGTATGTATGGGACTAGGAGCCACAAGAAGGGCATACGAAGAAACTTAAGAAGACAAGATGCTTGAAGGACATTAATTAAGAGACAGTTGTTCCAATCGGTGTCATTGCTGTGGAATAGCCTGGACAGTTGAAAATTATAGAGCAAAATATCCATGTTTTCAAAGCTAAGATTGACCATAAGGACAAGACGGAACCACACGAGTGTAACTCATTTCCCGTATATTACAACTAGTTTAATATAACTAGGTAAATACATAGCTCTCCATCCACCGCACTGCTTGAATTATGTTAGATACGCGTATACTTGTCCTGCGTGATAATCTGGCATTACAACAATAGAAAAATTGCAAATATGTTGCCGGACTGAGGGCTCCGCTGAACCCTCTGAGATTGGCTCAACGAAACCTGGGTTCGGTCGAACCCAGGTTAAGAACCCTGATTTTACACTGGACTTACATTTGTCAAAAATGTGCGGAATTATATACAAACTTAGCACTCAAAACATAATGCTTGAGGCATTGCGAAGCATCTCATTATAATTTTTTGTTTGTTCTCCATTCACATGATATAGTGTGAGCTAATTCCTATTACATTAGATAGTGTGTAGTGATCTGGGGAGTATACAATAATTATAGAATATGTTTTTCATGTCTAAAAAGAAACTGATCTAAACAATAAGTTTAGGGGAAAATAAATTAAAACTGATGTTCATGTCAATGATTTTAGGGTTGCTGAAATTCGATCTTGTGAGAAAATACTTTTTGTCACTCTATTACTATCAATGCTATAAACATTTTGGACCAAAACAGCAAAAAATATGTACAGTTTCCACACAAGCACAGTACAAGGGGAAATTATATTTATTTGATTTTCCTCAAGCACGTATAACTTTGTTAAATATTCCTTACAACTGTGTTGGACCGCATAGGTGAAATGCTATGCCAAATGACTTTAAAGACAATTTACTATATTTTGATACATAGAAAAGTTAAAATAAAAAATCATATATAAATTACAAAATCAAAAATAGCAAGGAATAATATATGTAAATATTTTTTTTCTTTATTGAAAAACAGTATTTTGTCTTTGTGTAGTTGTGAAGGTCAGTTTTATAAGTAAAATGCAATTTCTTAGGGATGTATTGAAACATATTAGGATTATGAGCTGTGGATGTATGCCGATCTCGTATACTTTCATAAATGTTGAATTGTTTTTGCTATCGCTAAAGGAGCAAACGCTCAGCGGATAAATAAGAACATAAGAGCATTAAAAAAATAAGGAAGCTACAAGAGGCCGTGGAGACTTACACGAGTCATTCCTGTACTTAACATACCTATACCACATATATTCCCCATCCATAGGCCAATCTGAATTTGATTTGTGGGGACGGGCTTGCACCCCCTCCCAGTAAAAATGAACTAGCCGCGAACATAGTAAAGAGGAGAGGCCGGAGGGGTTGTACCGCGCCCCGTGGACCAGTTTTGCGGGGGGCCCGAACACAGCAGGCCCCTCCAATGCCGAAGCAGGGGGGGGGGGGGTCTGCAGATGACGACTGTGCAGGGGCAAGGCCTCGGAATCCCGCACTCGAAATCGAGTGGTAGGCCCCCCTAGCCATCTTTTTATTATGGGGGGGGTGGGTGGCCGGGGCTGTGCAGAGGTGGTGCCCTGCCGTCGAAGACTCTGGGGATAATAAACCTCCAGGAGGGTCTTTCGTGTGGGGCGCGTGGAACGTTCCCTGAGCCCCCAGACGATCGTCGAACACCTCTTCTATTCGGGCGAGCTCAGTAGGATGGGGTGGATATAGTGGGACTCTTGAGGGACGAGGCAAGGCCTGGCAGTGGCGAGGACTAGCAGTGGGGGTTCACCACTGATCTATATAACATGGATCGCGGATCTGTGCTAGCTGTGGCCCGAGAAAATGAAAGTCCACCAGCCGCCATCTTGTCAATAACCAACACAACGACACAGGGCCGGCCAGCAGTGGCTGGGTGTTGGCTGCTGGCTGTGATAGCCTATATTATACCTACATACTACTATTACCACCTACTACTACTATAATATTACCACTACTACTACTATTACCACCTACAACTAACTATTAACCCTACTACTACTACTACTGAAACTTCCAACCTAGGAATCGTCGAACCTTCCAAGTCATTTATTACGGTGATCCACAGACAATAGGTGTATTGCGAGGCGATGCTACAGGTGTTGTAGTGACAGGTGTGTGCGAGGCCTACAGGTGTGTAGTGACAGGGTGTTGCGAGGCCGTTACAGGTGTGTAGTGGACAGGTGTCTTGCGATGCCGTACAGGTGTATAGTGACAGGTGTGTTGCGAGGCCGCGTACAGGGTGTAGTGAAGGTGTTGTTGCGAGGCCGTACAGGTGTGATAGTGACAGGTTGTCTTGGCGAGTGCCGTACAAGTGTTTGTATGGACAGGTGTGTGTTGCGAGGCCTGTACAGGTGTTGTAGTGACAGGTGTGTTGCGAGGCGTCAAGGTGTGGTGAGGTGTAAAGCGAGAGGCTTCAAGAGTGCCCCAGTTGTTAGCCCCCGCAGTTTGTGTGTGTCTGACCTAATGAGCGAACGCGCAGTTCTCGTTCCACTATAACGCGCAAGCCCGTCCGCCGCGGCCACCGGGTACGGTGCGAGCCACAGTGGTCCATAGAAGCTACTCTCGGCGGATTACAGGAAGTTTAAAATTAATCAAAAACCTTTGGCCTAAGCAAAAAAACCTTTCTTAATTAGGTATATTGAATGAAAGTAGTTAGTTTCGTACACTGATTTTGAGTATGTTGTACATACATGGTTGTCGTTTCGTAACTTAGTAGTCAAGTTCAAACTCTTAACTGCGTGTACGAACGACTATGGTTTTCATTATAGACTACGAAAACCAACTTTGGTAATTATGGGACGAGAGTTTTGCGTCGTTTTAAGAGACACAACTATTTTTCTTGGCCTACAAATAGGTGCTTGCTGCAATGGAGCCGTTATTTGTGCAACCCCCCCCCCCCCCCCAAAAAAAAAATAATAATCTTAATTGAAACCTAAACTAACCTTATCAGAGTTTTAATGAAAACCTAACCTAGCTAACCTTAAAGGTTTGAATTGATAACCAACCAACCTTATAGGTTTTATGAAACCGAACTAAACATAAAGGTTTTAATGAAAACTAACCTAAACTTTATAGGTGTAATGAACCTAACCTAACTTTAACACAAGGTTACTTTTTTTTTTTCTTTTTTTTTCTTCGCAAAATAACGCCATCTCCATTAGAACAAGCACCGCTTATTAGGAAGCGCTATGATCATTGTATCATAAACCACCTCAGGTCTGCTTCCGTTCACCCACTAATTGTAACAAGTATAAAAAAAACTATACTTATATCTAATCTAATATATAAAAAAAGTATACAATATCCACCTTTATTTTTTTTTAAACAGTAGTGGGCTGACTGGAGTGGGGTAAGGATGGATTAAGAGTGAATGGGCTGGGTGGGGGAGGGGTGGGGGGTGGGTGTGTGTGTGGTGTTTGTGGTTTGTGTGATGGTGGGAGGTGGGTGTATGGGTGTGT
Organism: Chionoecetes opilio; assembly: GCA_016584305.1. NCBI lineage: Eukaryota > Metazoa > Arthropoda > Malacostraca > Decapoda > Majidae > Chionoecetes > Chionoecetes opilio. Next base: position 6,483 of record JACEEZ010008321.1, on the reverse strand, counting down.
GCGGTGTGTGTGTGGTTTTGTGGGTGGGAATTGTGTGGGGTGGTGTGGTGGTGTGTGGGTGGGTGTTGTGTGTGGGTGTGTTGTGTGTGGGGGGGCGTGTGTGTGTGAGTGTGGTGTTACTCACAGTGGAAAGAATTTGCCACTTCCAGGTCCTGGTCTGTTGTGACAGACATTAGCAGCACAGCTTCGGCTGACGAGGCGAAACACCAGCCAGGACAGCAAGCACAGCTGGACATGGACGAGGCGACTAACACAGCCAGACAGCAACGCGACGCCGCAGAAGAAACAAGGCTGGTTTTGGTTACGGCAAGATGGCGGGACAGTTGGAAACCAGTGCTGAGGCCAGGCTTTCCGCGATCCATGTTATATAGATCAGTGGGTTACACTACCACCGGGGGGCGGCTATGAGTAAAAATAGCGACCATATCCCGGGGAGTAGTTATAGGCAGTCTCCAGCAAACTGAAGCGTCAGTTGCTGAGGTTACTCCGGTTGATGAGCGTTTAAGAGGCAGTGGGATGAAAACACACTCATAAGTTTCAGTTTCTGCTGCAGTGTACGTTCATAACGAGATGCGTACAACGAAGAGAAGGAGATGTTCTACGCCAAACCCGACTCTGTATTAGAAAGGTCCTCCTACGGGACACACTCATGGTCTTGGGCGACTTTAATGGTACTAATGTGCACTGTGAGACTAGTCTAACGAGTGTGTCTGCTACGAATGTATTGGTCCCCCATTTGGCTCCGGTACCAGAAACATTAACAGTTCTCTGCTTCTGAATTTTGAAGGTCCAGAAGGTGAGAATTGCAGGTTCTTTGGTTATCAGGGACCGAGCTGCATCGCGGACATGGTATAGTAATGCCGGAGGGGTAGCTAAGGAGGATCGACCACGTCCTGTTAGTACTAGTGGAGGATCCTCCAGAACTGCCAGTATTTACATGGAGTGTTGTAGTCTTGGAACAGATCACAGCTTGTTGTATTGCTACACTAAGCGTCAGTCAAGTCCAGAAGAATATCAAGAGGTAACCATACTGTTTCAGCTTTGAGAATCTAGAAAGGACTTCCATCCATGTGCCATGGTATGCAGTGCAGTACAAATCGGTTTGATGTGCCCGGTGCCCTCGAGGGCCCTGTTAGACAGTAGATACCTGCAACGGAAACTCTACAGGTTTCCAAGGAGTGTATTGGGTAAGCGGCCCGAGGTCAAGGAGTTGGTTTTGTCTCGACGGAGACGCTGGAGAAAATCGAGGAGAGTCGCACCGCCAGCTGGCTGGGAACCAGTACCAGCACAGGGCTCTGTACGGCGGGACTAGAACCTCTGGGCGGAGACAAGGAGAGGTAGGTCGGAGCCTTCGAGGATGTCGAGGGCCATTTGAACGCTAGTAACCTACGACCGCGCCTACCGAAACCTTGAAGAAGCTCCGTTCTAAGTCCCATCTCAGGCAAAGGCCTCTATTTCGAGAAGCAGTATGGGCGCTGGGGTCGGGACGGGATTGGGCAGATTGCTCGTCGGGGGCTAGAGTACTTGGGCATTGTGTCACGGTTGACCTCAAAAACTGAGCAGCTTTACACCCACTGGGTTACGGCGTGGAGCCGATCCTCCCAGACGACGACCGACCCTCTCTTGACGGAAGTCAGAGGAGGTGTAGCAAAAGTGAGGGGTGGAAAGGGCAGCTGGTGTTTGTAATATGAGTGCGGAAGCATCCTCAAAGGTGGGGATGAGGCCATGATCCGCGGGTGCAATGCTGTCATGACTGCCTCTGGCAATCAGGTACATTCATCCTGACTGGAAAAAGGGGGCTGGAGTCCCTATCTGGAACAGGGAAAGGGGACCGTCAGGACTGCTAAAATTACCGCCGGTATTACTCTGCTCAGCGCTGCTTACACACTCAGCTAACTCCTCCTATAAATATTACGGGAGGTTAGTAACTCCCGCTGTCTCTATGTACATTGTGCGCCAAGTAGGAGCGCCACACACTCACTCATACATCAATGGACTGCCCCTGCATTTGCAAAATTTAGGCCACAAGGCCACCATGACTTGCCCCAGACAATCTGCTGGTTTTCAATCACCATACACTCGCTGGACATCCCTACGAGAGACCCCAAATTCGCCCCAAGGTGGTGACTGGTGTGTGGTTTATTGACGATGCATGAAATAACTATTACTACAACTTCCCCTCAGGGAAGCCCTGATAACCATAACGTGTACTCGATTTTATATATCTACTGCCTGGGGGGAGGCCGGCAGGCTAACGGAACTCCTACCCTTGTGTACATCCAACAATAAACCATTCAATTCAAATTCATTCAACTTCCTACTCCCACTCCACGGACAAAACGGCCTGATCTCAGGGTCATGCTCATCCATCTGGAAAACAACACGTTTGACGAACAGTCAGCAATCACATCCATGGGCCAATACGCAGTGAATTTTTTACCCTCAGTCGTGGATAAGGAAAAAACCGGCATTCTTTATGCACCCTCAGCCGCATTCGCCTGGGCTTGCAACACTCTTCCGGCCCACCTGCACCCCGCCTACGTCTGTTCCCTTACTCCCACTGCCCTTGGTGCAGTACTTCCCGAAGACTATTAAAAAAGGATAATACAAGAGTAGGTTATTCCTTGATGAACACCTCTGCTGCAGTGTCCACGCTTCCACTTCCCTTTTAGTTACTACTCTCTCAACATACTCGAACTGAACGTTACCACCTTGACCTGCAGAGATGACAATGGTGATGAAAAGTGGTGTAGTAGGTGTTTAAGTAACAGGAACACCTCGTGTTAGTTCCGAGCTCTGAACCCTTCTCAGACCTATTGGGGGGGGGGGGGGGGGGGGGGGGGGAAAAAAAAACAATCAACAGCACGGCGATGACAACTGTTTATAAGCCGCAACAATAGGGACTGATCAACTCCGCAAGGTCTGGTAACGGAGAGGCCCCGATTCAAGATAGCAAACCCATTAGCGTTTAACATTGGACCAAGGGGTGGCGGAACAATTCTTTTATAGAAACCAAGCTGGAAGGGGATGATTTTTACAAAAGTCCGTTTTTTATGAAATAATGTGGGCACACTATCATTATTTTTTTGTGGATTATGGTTTGAAGAACATTCATCATACTTATGCCAAAAAAAAAACTGGGTATGGACGATAATTTCAATGAAAAATATATTATTTTTCATCCTATAATCTTCAAACCAAAGAAAAACACTGCAGAAGAATGTAGTTTATAGTATTAAACTTTCAGGGAAATCGGAGCAATATTTGAAAACTCAATGACCCCCCCCCTTTAACGGTACTGAAGCTAATTAGCTTTACAAATATTTGTTCCCTTGAAGTACTATACTGCTGATCATGACAAAGAGTAGCGGGTATTATATCAAATGATTACAGTAACTTAACACATTATTATTTTTTAATGAAGGGACTTTGACAGAGCGAGAGAGAAAGCACTCTTGCCTTGAAGGTGGAGGACAGGCTTCCCCAGTTCAGCAAGGGTTAAAGCTCTTGCCAAAGCTACCAAGATGCAAGAAACTGTTTCCCAGCCTGCAATGCCATCGAGGCTCCTCTGATGTAATGCCAAAAGAATCTGTACTAACATTCGAGAGGAGATTATCTAAGTGAATACGCCCAATACTATGAAGGTTAGTTTTTGTTACATAAGAGAATGGCCAAGGACAAAAAAATTAGTAACAATAAAACCCGCTAGCTGCTAAAGCCTAGAAAGGAAAAAGATATTCCAAAATGAGAGAGTGGATCATTTAGTTCGGAAGGTGTCTTGGACCTTTCTCTTTAAAAATATTGAATTCGTAGGAAGTAGGGAAAAAATTAGAAAAAACAGGAAATAGCGTTCCAGAGCCACTTGTGACACAGATGAAAAAATGAAAGGACTGATTAACTCACGCATTAGTAAGATGCCACATATGTGAAAAAAGGGAAAACGTAGAAGCAAGAAAGTACAGCAAACCCACGGAGGGGGGGTAGGCATGCAATTAGCAGGTTAAGAAAATCAGTGAGCATAAAAATAACGATAGAAGATAGCAAGAAAAGCAGCATTGCGGCGGTGATTTAAAGATTGAAGGCAGTCAGTTAGAGAAGGGAGCAATCGTTGATGAGACGAAAAGCTTTTGACTCTAGTCACCCTGTTTAGGAGAGCTGTTTGAGTGGATCCCCCCAAAACATGAGAGGCATACTCCATACGTGGGTGGATAAGGTTTTTGTATAGAGTAAACATCTGGAAGGGAGAAAATAAGGAACACAGACTGTCGTCTGTGTCCATTGTCTGTGTCCAGGAAACTTAATTTCTTAGAAGCTAATTTATCGAAAGATGAGATGTTTTTAGTGAAGAATAACGCAAGAATGTTCATTATAGAAGAAAGAGACAATTGAGTTTCATTGAAAAAGAGAGGATAGTTGTCAGGATACTTGATATGTCAAGTAGATAGGTGAAGAAATTGTGTTTTTGAGTCATTGAACAAAACAAGGTGGTTAGTGCCTCACAATATATGGAATATATTAAGCAATAATTCCAAATTCCATATCAAATAGGAATTGGATATTTCAAAGATTTAAAGAAACTTACATTATTTTTATGCTAGATGTAATTTTTGTTTCTTTGTGCCTACAGTGCCTGTAGGCTCTCTCTCTCTCTCTCTCTCTCTCTCTCTCTCTCTCTCTCTCTCTCTCTCTCTCTCTCTCTCTCTCTCTCTCTCCATAAGAATTTAGTTGGTTAGCCCTCTGGGTCTATATGAGGGCTATGATAGTTGACCCTCACCGGTGGTGGCGCAGGCAGGATTTTTATAATAACGCCTGTTGAGGCTCATGCCACCCCCTGATGTCCTTCGATCCACTCACCTTGTAGGGAGACGCAAACCGTAACATATTGTTTAAATGCACTAGAGCAGCCGCCTCGGCGACCAGCCGACCACTGACCAGTGCCACTGGTCAGTGGTCGGCTGGTCCGAGTTTTCCAGAAGGACCAGGCTGTGACTGGTCACCAGTCGCAGTCACAGGCCAGTAGGCTCCAGTCAGGCTTGACGCGTACTCCTCCATGGGTTGCGCTCCTCATAAGCTTGTCCTTAAAACCTCAAATAAAGCAGGAAACTCAAGAACTGTTCATCACTCCATCCCATTTTGAGCTACCTTTAGGTTACAAATTGGCATCAGTTTTGTCTCCCGTCTCCGAGGAGTTAACGAAGAAAATACCAAGAAAAGTCTGGGCTGCGTTTGAGAAGAAGAATTTGAGCGGCTTGCGCCGTTCAGGTTTCTGTACCCCTCTATCAAACGCTTTTGGGCGCCTCGCAGTGGTATGTAAACAAATCCCCGTTACCATGGAAACGACGACGCCACAGCTCAGACTGTGGGCTTTGACCTCACCATTTTCCTCTACTGCCCTCTAGCTGCCCACGCACAGTACGGAAGTGTAATAGCGTACGCTGTAGCTACCCGACGACTATTTGATTATTATTGTAATGGTAATTGTCGCTGAGAGAGGTGAAATGCTACGAATTTCGGGCATCGTCAACCAACTACCGTCCAGTAAGGAAATAGAGTCTGCAGTTTCTATAACCAAACCCGCTGAAAACACTGACAAGCCAACGAAGGAGAGATGAGTTTTAGGAATGGGCGGCGGGCGTGGCGTGAACACGAAGCAGGCCGCGGAAGGCGGACACGATGCCACTGTAGACATCGCCGATAACCTAACCTCAGCCCAAGAGGTTTAGCAAGGAGACACGCAGGTCAAAATCTACCAAAAATGAACAAGCAGGTAAAGAAAATGACATAAAAATAGTTGCAGCCCAAACATAATCACAGAAAATGCACTCGAATGAGAAAAATAGCCCAGAATATAGCAACACTGTGCTGAGATGAAAAATGTAACCAGAAATGAGTCAAATAAAGTCAAAATATAGGGCACACACAGAATATCGCAAAGCGCAGAAGACATTGAGTCACGTTTCAAAGTGACAAGAAAATTAATAACACATGCAAAATATGAAGAGTCCAGTGACGAGAAAATAATAACATTTGCTGACGACTCACGTTAGCAGGGAAGAAGCAGGAAAAACTCACGATGGGCGCCACGAGGGCACGGATGTGGAAGGTGAGCACGTGCGAGGGGCACGGGCCATGAAGAGACCACACGCGATATCAGAATGGGCGTGTGGATGCGGGCGTGGGCCGCAAGCCGTGCGAAGGTCGCACATGACATACCAGACCAGGAGCGTCGACAGGGGCGCGCAGGAACATCATGGGCGGGGAGGAAGATCGTAGAGACATCGTAGCGAGGTAGAACATCAGGACATCATGGGACATCAGGACATCAATATTGAGCAACACGCGCATGGTGACGCACATACCCACACAGAAGAGACACAGACAAAGACCATCTGTACCCGCGTTACCATTCTGTACCGGGAGGTGGTACATACAATATGATGGTAGAGAGGCAGAACCGAAATGAGATGACCGAGTGGGGGGGGG
>JACEEZ010008318.1:25000-40843 GCA_016584305.1 Chionoecetes opilio | reverse complement strand
TCGAGCCAAAACCCCCCTTTCCTCCCCCCCAATACACTCCTTGGCAGCCTGTAGAGTTTCACGTTTGAAGGTATCCCACAGTTCTACAGGGTCTAGAGAGTCTACAGGTTTACAGGTCTACAGGTCTACAGGGTCTACAGTTTTCAAGGCCTGGAAGTCATTTTAATAGCAGCAAGGCGTGGTAATAGTTACAGGGTACATATTCTCAGGCCATTCCTGTAGCATATAATTCACGGGGCAGTAATGATGTAATATTATATCATTACTGCCCCGTGAATCATAGGCTAGTTAAGGAATGGCCTGAGAATATGTACCCTGTAACTATTACCACGCCTTTCTGCTATTAAAATGACTATTCCAGGCCTTGAAAACTGTAGACCCTGTAGACCTGTAGACCCTGTAGACCCTGTGGACCCTGTAGACCCTGTAGACCCTGTAAACCTGTAGACTCTAGACCCTGTAGAACTGTGGGATACCTTCAAACGTGAAACTCTACAGGCTGCCAAGGAGTGTATTGGGGAGCGCTCGAGGTCAAGGCGTGGTTTTGTCTCGACGGAGACGCTGGAGAATATGGAGGAGAGTCGCGCTGCCGGGCTGGCTGGGAACTGGGACCAGCACAGGGCTCTGTCACGCCGGACTAGAACCCTCCTGAGGAGAGACAAGGAGAGGTATGTCAGGAGTCTCGCTGAGGATGTCGAGGGTCATCTGAATGCTGATGACCTCCGACCCGCCTACCGAGCCCTGAAAAAGCTCCGTTCCAAGTCTCCATTTCGGGCGAGTGCTATTCGAACAGCAGATGGGCGCCTCGTGTCGGACATGGATGGGCAGATGGCTCGTTGGGCTGAGTACTTTGGGCAGTTGTTCATGGTGGACCCTCCAACTGAGCAGCTTCACACCACTGGGTTACAGGCAGTGGATGCCGATCCTCCCATTGACGAAACCGCACCCTCTCTTGACGAAGTCAGAGAGGCTGTAGCAAAGTTGAGGGGTGGAAAGGCAGCTGGTGTTTGTAATATCAGTGCGGAGCTCCTCAAAGCTGGGGGTGAGGCCATGATCCGCGGGTTGCATGCTGTCCTGACTGCCGTGTGGCAATCAGGTACCATTCCTCCTGACTGGAAAAGGGGGCTGGTCGTCCCTATCTGTTAAGGGAAAGGGGACCGTCAGGACTGCAACAATTACCGCGGTATTACACTGCTCAGCGTACCAGGCAAGGTGCTTGCCCATCTACTGCTGACATGGATTCGCAGTCATCTGGTGAAGCATCAGAGACCTCAGCAGTCTGGGTTCACGCCTGGTAAATCAACAACGGACCGTATCCCAGCGCTTCGTGTCTTGGTGGAACGCCGACGTGAGTTTGGCCAGTACAGGGGATGCCTGCAGCCTATGTTGATCTAGGTTGGTATGTCAGCCCGCCATGGCCAACGACCACCGCCTGCCCGGGTCAGCCCTAGCTGGGGCTGGATGGCCATGGACTCAACAGTGAGGTCATCTGGCCTTAAAGATGGCCTTATTGTTAGTCCATCTGGGTGTCCAGCACAGCCTCCTCACCGCTAGAACCAGCGGGGAACCGGTTTACTGGCCGACGATGCAACCATGGGGCTGGTTGTACTGGGTTACAGGTTACCAGTAGCAGGGCACAGCCCTGACCAGACATTAATAATAATAATAATAATAATAATAATAATAATAATAATAATAATAATAATAATAATAACAATAATAATAATAATAACAATAATGACAATAGAAGTACTAGCAATGATAATAAGAAGTAGTGGCAGCAGCTCTCCTCTCTCTCTCTCCTCTCTCTCTCTCTCTCTCTCATCTCCTCTCTCTCTCTCTCTCTCTCCCCTCCTCTCTCTCTCTCTCTCTCTCTCTCTCTCTCTCTCTCTCTCTCTCTCTCTCTCTCAGGTGAAATAAAGACACTCATGAAACATTTATTTTATTAAATAAGTTACCTTTATACAGTAAAGACAGAATAGCCTCCAACACACTCTCTCTCTCTCTCTGTCTCTGTCTCTGTCTCTGTCGCTCTCGCTCTCGCTCTCGCTCTCGCTCTCTCTCTCTCGCTCTCTCAGTGCAGGCGGGCCACAGACAGGCGCAGGCCGGCGGGGGGGTGAGGCAGACAGGAGCCACAGTAACCACCACAGCGCCCCCAACACCCGCTGGTGGTCCTGGGGAGGGAGAACACTGTCACTGGGGGTGTAAGGGGGTGTCTATGGGTGGGTGGGGTGGGGAAAAGGAGGGTGGGTGGGGGGGGTGCAGTGGCGTAGCAAAGGCGGGGGGGGGCGAGGGGGGGCTGTTTTAAATCACCCCCGGGCCCCCAAGAGAGGGGCCCCCAAATGCATCACTCCATCAAACAAAACTGCTGTGATCCTCGAGGTACAACCTTGGCTTAAACGCCTTGGGGTTTATGTATAATATAATCTGTAACTTGTGAGTGCCATCACAGGCTTCCTAATTCGGATAAAAAAGGATTTACGGCCATTGAAAGAAGTCTCAGAAAGTGTCAAAATGCACCAAAATAGGTTCATTTTCCAAACATTTCCCGAACCCCCCAGCTGGTTGCCCCCCCCCCCCCCCACACCTGCACACTTTAGAGGGCCCCCCAGCTGGTTGCCCCCCCCACCCCACACCTGCACACTTTAGAGGGCCCCCCAGCTGGTTGCCCCCCCCCCCCAACACCTGCACACTTTAGAGGGCCCCCCAGCTGGTTGCCCCCCCCCCCCAACACCTGCACACTTTAGAGGGCCCCCCAGCTGGTTGCCCCCCCCCCCCCCCCCAACACCTGCACACTTTAGAGGTCCCCCCAGCTGGTTGCCCCCCCCCCCAACACCTGCACACTTTAGAGGGCCCCCCAGCTGGTTGCCCCCCCCCCCCCCCAACCCCTGCACACTTTAGAGGGCCCCCCAGCTGGTTGCCCCCCCCCCCCAACACCTGCACACTTTGAGGGCCCCCCAGCTGGTTGCCCCCCCCAACACCTGCACACTTTAGAGGGCCCCCCAGCTGGTTGCCCCCCCCCCAACACCTGCACACTTTAGAGGGGCCCCCAGCTGGTTGCCCCCCCCCCCCCCCAACACCTGCACACTTTAGAGGGCCCCCCAGCTGGTTGCCCCCCCCCCCAACACCTGCACACTTTAAAGGGCCCCCCAGCTGGTTGCCCCCCCCCCCCCCCAACACCTGCACACTTTAGAGGGCCCCAGCTGGTTTTCCCCCCCCCCCCCCAACACCTGCACACTTTAGAGGCCCCCCAGCTGGTTGCCCCCCCCCCCCCCAACACCTGCACACTTTAGAGGGCCCCCCAGCTGGTTGCCCCCCCCCCCCCAACACCTGCACACTTTAGAGGGCCCCCCAGCTGGTTGCCCCCCCCCCCCCCCCCAACACCTGCACAGTTTAGAGGGCCCCCCAGCTGGTTGCCCCCCCCCCCCCTAACACCTGCACACTTTAGAGGGCCCCCCAGCTATTTGCCCCCCCCCCAACACCTGCACACTTTAGAGGGCCCCCCAGCTGGTTGCCCCCCCCCCCCAACACCTGCACACTTTAGAGGGCCCCCCAGCTGGTTGCCCCCCCCCCCCAACACCTGCACACTTTAGAGGGCCCCCCAGCTGGTTGCCCCCCCCCCCAACACCTGCACACTTTAGAGGGCCCCCCAGCTGGTTGCCCCCCCCCCCCCCAACACCTGCACACTTTAGAGGGCCCCCCAGCTGGTTGCCCCCCCCCCCCCAACACCTGCACACTTTAGAGGTCCCCCCCAGCTGGTTGCCCCCCCCCCCAACACCTGCACACTTTAGAGGGCCCCCCAGCTGGTTGCCCCCCCCCCCCCAACACCTGCACACTTAGAGGGCCCCCCAGCTGGTTGCCCCCCCCCCCCCCCAACACCTGCACACTTTAGAGGGCCCCCCAGCTGTTGGCCCCCCCCCCCCCCCAACACTTGCACACTTTAGAGGGCCCCCCAGCTGGTTGCCCCCCCCCCCCAACACCTGCACACTTTAGAGGGCCCCCAGCTGGTTGCCCCCCCCCCAACACCTGCACACTTTAGAGGGCCCCCCAGCTGGGTTTCCCCCCCCCCCCAACACCTGCACACTTTAGAGGGCCCCCCAGCTGGTTGCCCCCCCCCCCCCCCAACACCTGCACACTTTAGAGGGCCCCCCAGCTGGTTTTCCCCCCCCCCCCCCCCCCAACACCTGCACACTTTAGAGGGCCCCCCAGCTGGTTGCCCCCCCCCCCAACACCTGCACACTTTAGAGGGCCCCCCAGCTGGTTGCCCCCCCCCCCCCAACACCTGCACACTTTAGAGGGCCCCCCAGCTGGTTGCCCCCCCCCCCCCCCCCCCCAACACCTGCACACTTTAGAGGGCCCCCCAGCTGGTTGCCCACCCCCCCCCAACACCTGCACACTTTAGAGGGCCCCCCAGCTGGTTTGCCCCCCCCCCCCCCCAACACCTCCACACTTTAGAGGGCCCCCCAGCTGGTTGCCCCCCCCCCCCCCCCAACACCTCCACACTTTAGAGGGCCCCCCAGCTGGTTGCCCCCCCCCCACCAAAACCTCCACACTTTAGAGGGGCCCCCCAGCTGGTTGCCCCCCCCCCCCAACACCTCCACACTTTAGAGGGCCCCCCAGCTGGTTGCCCCCCCCCCCAACACCTCCACACTTTAGAGGGCCCCCCAGCTGGTTGCCCCCCCCCCAACACCTCCACACTTTAGAGGGCCCCCCAGCTGGTTGCCCCCCCCCCCCCAACACCTCCACACTTTAGAGGGCCCCCCAGCTGGTTGCCCCCCCCCCCCCCAACACCTCCACACTTTAGAGGGCCCCCCAGCTGGTTGCCCCCCCCCCGCCCCCCAACACCTCCACACTTTAGAGGGCCCCCCAGCTGGATGCCCCCCCCCCAACACCTCCACACTTTAGAGGGCCCCCCAGCTGGTTGCCCCCCCCCAACACCTCCACACTTTAGAGGGCCCCCCCGCTGGTTGCCCCCCCCCCCCAACACCTCCACACTTTAGAGGGCCCCCCAGCTGGTTGCCCCCCCCCCCAACACCTCCACACTTTAGAGGGCCCCCCAGCTGGTTGCCCCCCCCCCCCAACACCTCCACACTTTAGAGGGCCCCCCAGCTGGTTGCCCCCCCCCGCCCCCCAACACCTCCACACTTTAGAGGCCCCCCAGCTGGTTGCCCCCCCCCCCCAACACCTCCACACTTTAGAGGGCCCCCCAGCTGGTTGCCCCCCCCCCCCAACACCTCCACACTTTAGAGGGCCCCCCAGCTGGTTGCCCCCCCCCCCAACACCACACTTTAGAGGGCCCCCCAGCTGGTTGCCCCCCCCAACCCCTCCACACTTTAGAGGGCCCCCCAGCTGGTTGCCCCCCCCCCCCCAACACCTGCACACTTTAGAGGGCCCCCCAGCTGGTTGCCCCCCCCCCCCCAACACCTGCACACTTTAGAGGGCCCCCCAGCTGGTTGCCCCCCCCCCCCCCAACACCTGCACACTTTAGAGGGCCCCCCAGTTGGTTGCCCCCCCCCCCCCCCCAACACCTGCACACTTTAGAAGGCCCCCCAGCTGGTTGCCCCCCCCCCCCCAAAACCTGCACACTTTAGAGGGCCCCCCAGCTGGTTGCCCCCCCCCCCCCAACACCTGCACACTTTAGAGGGCCCCCCAGCTGGTTGCCCCCCCCCCCCCCCAACACCTGCACACTTTAGAGGGCCCCCCAGCTGGTTGCCCACCCCCCCCCAACACCTGCACACTTTAGAGGGCCCCCCAGCTGGTTGCCCCCCCCCCCCCAACACCTCCCACTTTAGAGGGCCCCCCAGCTGGTTGCCCCCCCCCCCCCCAACACCTCCACACTTTAGAGGGCCCCCCAGCTGGTTGCCCCCCCCCACCAACACCTCCACACTTTAGAGGGGCCCCCAGCTGGTTGCCCCCCCCCCCCAACCCTCCACACTTTAGAGGGCCCCCCAGCTGGTTGCCCCCCCCCCCCAACACCTCCACACTTTAGAGGGCCCCCCAGCTGGTTGCCCCCCCCCCAACACCTCCACACTTTAGAGGGCCCCCCAGCTGGTTGCCCCCCCCCCCCAACACCTCCACACTTTAGAGGCCCCCCCAGCTGGTTGCCCCCCCCCCCCAACACCTCCACACTTTAGAGGGCCCCCCAGCTGGTTGCCCCCCCCCCCCGCCCCACAACACCTCCACACTTTACAGGGCCCCCCAGCTGGATGCCCCCCCCCCAACACCTCCACACTTTAGAGGGCCCCCAGCTGGTTGCCCCCCCCCAACACCTCCACACTTTATGAGGGCCCCCCAGCTGGTTGCCCCCCCCCCCCCAACACCTCCACACTTTAGAGGGCCCCCCAGCTGGTTGCCCCCCCCCCCCCCCCAACACCTCCACACTTTAGAGGGCCCCCCAGCTGGTTGCCCCCCCCGCCCCCCAACACCTCCACACTTTAGAGGCCCCCCAGCTGGTTGCCCCCCCCCCCAACACCTCCACACTTTAGAAAGGGGCCCCCCAGCTGGTTGCCCCCCCCCCCCCAACACCCCCACACTTTAGAGGGCCCCCCAGCTGGTTGCCCCCCCCCCCAACACCACACTTTAGAGGGCCCCCCAGCTGGTTGCCCCCCCCAACACCTCCACACTTTAGAGGGCCCCCCAGCTGGTTGCCCCCCCCCCCCCAACACCTCCACACTTTAGAGGGCCCCCCAGCTGGTTGCCCCCCCCCCCCCCCCCCCCAACACCTCCACACTTTAGAGGGCTCCCCAGCTGGTTGCCCCCCCCAACACCTCCACACTTTAGAGGGCCCCCCAGCTGGTTGCCCCCCCCCCCCCCAACACCTCCACACTTTAGAGGGCCCCCCAGCTGGTTGCCCCCCCCCCCCCCCCCAACACCTCCACCCTTTAGAGGGCCCCCCAGCTGGTTGCCCCCCCCCCCAACACCTCCACACTTTAGAAGGCCCCCCAGCTGGTTGCCCACCCCACCAACACCTCCACACTTTAGAGGGCCCCCCAGCTGTCCCCCCCCCTCCCCAAACACCTGCACACTTTAGAGGGGCCCCCCACTGGTTGCCCCCCCCCCCCCCCCAAACACCTCCACACTTTAGAGGGCCCCCCAGCTGGTTGCCCCCCCCACCAACACCTCCACACTTTAGAGGGCCCCCCAGCTGGTCCCCCCCCCCCCCCTCCCCCAAACACCTGCACACTTTAGAGGGCCCCCCAGCTGGTTGCCCCCCCCCAACACCTCCACACTTTGAGGGCCCCCCAGCTGGTTGACCCCCCCCCCAAACACCTGCACACTTTAGAGGGGCCCCCCAGCTGGTTGACCCCCCCCCAAACACCTGCACACTTTAGAGGGCCCCCCAGCTGGTCCCCCCCCCCCAAACACCTGCACACTTTAGAGGGCCCCCCAGCTGGTCCCCCCCCCCTCCCCAAACACCTGCACCTTTAGAGGGCCCCCCACCAGCTGGTCCCCCCCCCCCCCAAACACCTGCACACTTTAGAGGCCCCCCAGTTGGTTTGCCCCCCCCAAAACCCCCAAACACCTCCACACTTTAGAGTGGCCCTCCAGTAACTAAGCTCCCCGGGCCCCCAAATGTCTAGCTACGCCCCTGGGTGTGTGTGTGTGTGTGTGTGCGTGTGTGTGTGTGTGTGTGTGTAAGGGGTTAAGTGCAGTAATTTCAGAACAGAGCATATTCTAAACTAGGGTTGCCACATCTGAACAGCCACTCTACAGCCGTTGTGACGTTATATAAGGCAGAAACATAACGAGGCAACAGCCATTACTTTGCAGGGAGGACTAAACAACCTCAAATCACACGTAAGCTCTCCCTCCCTCCCTCTCTCTCTCTCTCTCTCAATCTCTCCCAGTAGCGCCGCCAGGACATGGTGACAGGGGTGGACAAGGCTGGACACAGATCTAGTGTGGGGTGGCCAGGGCATAACCATTAAAAACAAATGGTTGAATTTTCATTAGACCTCTGACTCAGATCTGTGATGGCCAGTGAGACTTCAGATATTCATGATTCTCCCTCTCTCTCTCTCTCTCTCTCTCTCTCTCACCTAGATCCGCCACTGACCACTCATTCCTCTCACTCTCTCACCCTTTCTCTCTCTCCTTACCTTACGCTGCAGAAATATGAAGAAAAGCAACAAAATAAAGTGTTGTTTGGCCAAAAAATCATCCTCTTCCTCCTCCCAGCTGCCCTGCACACACACACACACCCTGCTTCCTCCTCCCAGCTGCCCTGCACACACACACACACACACTGCTTCCTCACCGGCTAGCCCTCGACTGTCGCTCGTCCCAGAATACTCCAGCAGGTCAACACTGTTCAACACTGCTTCGAAACACTGAACCTTTCCCTTATTTCCTTCCCGCGCCCTGACTTGTTGACCTTTGACCAATCATTCTTGACCTGTAACGTCACCTAAGTCTTAGTGTCAGTCAATGTGAGTTAGTAATAGTGTGGGTATAGTTTTGTAGCATTTATTTCAAAGCTTATATTGATAGGGTTCGTTAGTGCTTCGAACTCGTGAACAGCCTCGCAGAGAATTGTGGGTAGGATATAATCTTTTTTTTCTTTAAGCTAGGTAGTTAGTGGGTTGTTAAAGGACTGGATTGGTTTGTTAGCAGTGGCGTGGCTGGGTATCTATCCATGGGGGGCACCTGGGGGGCACTAGGCAAGGGGGGCCCCTGTGATGGCCCATAGAAGCGTATGAGGGCATAGTCTAGGATCAGATCAGTGGTGGGTATTCGCGCATTGTACAGAATACCCCAGCCAGGGCCAGGGGGGGGGGGGGGGGCACAGGATGCTCACGGGAGGGGTATGCGCCCCCCTGTAGCTACATCACTGTCTCACCCCCTTCTCTCTCTCGTCAATACAGTTTTAAAAAGAATTATGATAAATTGGTTATGGATGCTGAAATTCCGGACATTTCGAGAAGGTTCAAATTTTCCCCCGGACGCTGATTTTGAAACCTAAATTCCGGACGTATGGGAACCCTATTCACACACACACACACACACACACACACACACATACATACCCCACCCCACACACACACACACACACACACACAGACGCACACACACACACACACACCACACAACACACAGACACACACACACACACACACACACACAGACGCACACACACACACACACACACCACACACACACAGACACACACACACACACACACACACACACACACACAGACGCACACACACACACACACACACCACACACACACAGACACACACACACACACACACACACACACAGACGCACACACACACACACACACACCACACCACACACACACACACACACAACACACAGACACACACACACACACACACGCACACACAGACACACACAACACACACACACACACAGACGCACACACACACCCCACCAAACACACACAGACACACACCACACACACAGACACACACAGACACACACACACACACACACAGACACACACACACACACACACAGACACACACACACACACACACACACACACACACACACACACACCACACACACACACACACATCTAGTCTGCATAGCTGCCCTTGGTCTGCCACTGCGTCGAGACACCCACACCCACACACCTACACACACACACACACAGAAACACACACACATACACACACACACACACACACACACACACACACACACACACAGACACACACACACACAGACAGACAGACAGACAGACAGACAGACAGACAGACAGACAGACAGACAGACACAGACAGACAGACAGACAGACACAGACAGACAGACAGACAGACAGACACACACAGACAGACAGACAGACAGACAGACAGACAGACACAGACAGACAGACAGACAGACAGACAGACAGACAGACAGACAGACACACACAGACAGACAGACAGACAGACAGACAGACAGACAGACAGACATACAGACAGACAGACAGACACACAGACAGACAGACAGACAGACACAGACACACACACACACACACAGACAGACAGACAGACAGACAGACAGACAGACAGACAGACAGACAGCAGACACAGACAGACAGACAGACAGACAGACAGACAGACAGACACACACGACAGACAGACAGACAGACACAGACACACAGACAGACAGACAGACAGACACACACAACAGACAGACCACACACACACAAAGACAACAGACACCACACACACAAGACAGACAGACAGAAAACACACAAGACAAAACAGACAAAACACACCACAAAACAGACAGACAGACAACCACACAGACAGACAGACACCCCCCACACACACACAGACGACAACAACCAACACACACACACAACACAGACGAAGACAACAGACACACACAAGACAACAGAAGCCCCAAACACAACAGACAGACAGACGACGGGGCCAACAACACCACAACAACACACACACCCCCAAACAACACCACACACCACAACAACACACACACCACACCACAAACACACACAACACACACACACCACAACATACACATAAAAAAAATAAAAAAAAAAGAAAATAAAAACAAGAAAAATTAAATAAAAAATAAAAAAGAAAAAAAAAAATTTACATAATTTCTTCTCTCTCTCTCTCTCTCTCTCTTTCCTTCTCTCTCTTTCTCTCTCTCTCTCTTCTCCAAAAAAAAAGGGGGGGGGGGGGAAAAAAAAAAAGGGAGGGGGGGGTAAAAAAAGGGGGGAAAAGGGGGAAGGGAAGGGGATACCCGGGGGAACACATTTTTGTTTTTAGGTCCGACACTTTTATTAAGAAATTTTTGGGGTGCTGAACCAAACTGATCTCTTTTTTTTCTCTATCAGTAAATTTTTTGAACGTGGATTTTTTTTCTTAAAAAAATAGAAATCCGTACCAAACAAATGTCTTTTTTAAACTTTTGAAAAGTAACCCCTAAAATGAAAAATGAAGAAATGGCGGATGAATGTTTTTTTAACTTATCATTTTTTTAAAAAGGATGGGGCTTAATGTGTGCGGGTTTAAAGGGAAAAAATTTACGTTTTAGCTTTTTTGGGGGTGTTAAACTGGGACATGCGTTTGTGCGCCCAACAATATCGCCATCCTTGCCATCCATCTACCCGGGAAAACGTTCTTCCATAACCTTAAAATTTTGGGTGAAATCGTTCACTTGCTCGTCCCTAGGGCACCAAGATTTTCGGAAAGTTGGCAAGAGGCTATGCAAAAAATGTATTTTTAATATATTTTGCAACCAAACGCTTTTGTTCCAATGTTTTGAACAATTTTGTGTAATTCTTGCAGGTATTTTTTCCAAGAAAGTTCTTGACGACGTCTTTGAAAAGAAGCATTTTTTTCAAGGTCTTTCATAGTACCGTTTAAATGTTCATCTTTGATGAGCTGTCCAATTTTTGGACGTCAAAAACACAGGCCCCTTGATTTTTTTTAATTTACTCCCGGAAATGCCCAAAATGATGTCTTTAAACAGTGCCATCAGTTGACAATGCTTTTACAAATTGTTTCATGAGACCGTTTTATGTGCAGAGGTGGAATTTTTTTTTCCCGTAAAAAAAGGTCATGTAAATGTTAGGATCTCCGGTTTAAAATCAAACTCGGAGGCCAGTTCGTCTGAACCCAATGCTTTTCTGGAGCTCTTTTCTATCCCAATACAGAAAAGCAGGGAACTTTTTGGGAGCCACGGTGTTGACCCAAAAAGGAAGGACAAATTTTAAAGGGCAACACAGATGATCCAATTGTGTTGTATATTGCAATAACTCAATGACTCTCTTACATCTCCACATTTTTCACGAAGACAGCCCCAAGCCAAAAGGGACTGCCCAAAAAAAATTGCCCTTTTGGGACAAGTTTTACACAGCTCACAAGTGGAATTTTGCTTATTGGGGGGTAAGCTGTGGAGAAAAAACTTGAGTGTAGAAATAAACTGCTACAGATTTTGGGGAAACAGCATGCCAATTTTATCTAAATAAACTCAAAAATCAACTCAACAATTTTTTTCTTTCAAATTTTCCCCATTTATAATTGGCCTGGTTTTGAAAGTCCAACAGGGGTCTTGGATTACGAGCCCCGCCAAAAACCCTTGCCCATTTGTTAGACTACCTGTTGTAGTGTGGCAAGGTTGGCAGGGGTTATTATTTTGGTCCTATATACCAAGCTTGTTGTGTTTTTGTCGCAGAAACCAATTTTTTTTCAATTGCGACAAAAAACAGTCTTGGTAATCCAAGACGGTGCTTGGACCACAAAAACACGGCTTGTTGAAACCACCACCATTGCTGGTAGGCCTTCGGGGGCAAATAAAATTATTATTATTATCATGCATGCTTTGTCAATTTAAAGTACAAGAGCCGATTCTATGGGTTTTATAACATAGGAAAAGACATAATTGTCATCATTATATCACAAATAGTGACAAACCGACAGCAATTTCAATATCTGAGCGACACACACGGCGACCATCTGGGATTTTTTTTCCTGTAAATTTTCACTAATTCTAGCAAAAATCAAACCACACCACTGGCTAACACAACAGGCCACCAACACACACAAAAAAACCCAGCTTTTGGCCAGACACAAAATTCAAAAAAGTGAATTAAGCCCCCTCCCCCCCAAAAAAAATTAATGTAGCCACCCCCAAAAAATTTAATGTAGCCCCCCAAAAAAATCCAAAGTAATATTTACCACCAACCCAAATAAAAAGTTCAGTTGAGCCCAATCCAAAGTTAAATTAAGCCCCCCCAAATAAGTTAAATTTAGCACCCACAAAAAGTGGTTACATTTAGCCTGCACCCAAATAAAAGTTCAATTTAGCCCCCCCAAAAAATGTCTAAAAAGCTGAATTAAGCCCCCCACCAAATAAAAGTTCAATTTAGCCCCCCCCAAAACTTCTAAAAAGCTGAATTAAGCACCCCACCAAATTCAGTTCAGCCCCCCCCCAAAATAATAAAAAGCTGAATTAAGCCCCCCATCAAATAGTTCAATTTAGCCCCACAAATTTATTCAAAAAAGCTGAATTAAGCCCCCCACAAAATAAAAAATTCAATTTCGCCCACCCCAAAAATTCTAAAAATAAATCAAGCCCCCCACCAAATTCAATTTATCCACCAAAACATTCTAAAGCTGAATTAAGCCCCCCACAAAATAAAGTTCAATTTAGCCCCCCAAGAACATTCTAAAGCTGAATTAAGCCCCCCACAAAATAAAGTTCAATTTAGCCCCCCAAAGAACATTCTAAAGCTGAATTAAGCCCCCCACAAAATAAAGTTCAATTTAGCCCCCCAACATTCTAAAGCTGAATTAAGCCCCCCACAAAATAAAGTTCAATTTAGCCCCCCAAGAACATTCTAAAGCTGAATTAAGCCCCCACAAAATAAACAATTCAATTTAGCCAACCCCAAAAAATCTAGAAATGAATTAAGCCCCCCACCACATTCAATTTAGCCACCCCAAAAATTCTAAAAAGCTGAATTAAGCCCCCTACAAAATAAAAAGTTCAATTTAGCCCACCCCAAAAATAAAAAAAAACTGAATTAAGCCCCCCACCAAATTCAATTTAGCCCCCCCCCAAAATTCTAAAAAGCTGAATTAAGCCCCCCACCAAATTCAATTTAGCCCCCCCCAAAAAATTCTAAAAAGCTGAATTAAGCCCCCAACAAATAAAAAGTTTAATTTAGCCCCACAAAAATTATAAAAAGCTGAATTAAGCCCCCCAACCAAATAGTTCAATTTAGCCCCCCCCAAATTCTAAAATGCTGAATTAAGCCCCCAAAAATTCTAAAAAGCTGAATTAAGCCCCCCCAACAAATAAAAGTTAAATTTAGCCCCTCCCAAAATCAAAAGTTAAATGCTGCCTGACTATACTATTACTACTACCACTACTACCACCACTACTACCACCACTACTACTACTACTACTACCACCACCACCACTACTACCACCACCACCACTACTACTACTACTACTACTACTACTACCACCACCACCACCACCACCACCACCACCACCACCCTACTACTACTACTACTACTACTACTACTACTACCACTACCACTACTACTACTACTACTACTACTACTACTACCACCACCACCACTACCACTACCACTACTACTACTACTACTACTACTACTATATACCACCACCACCACCACCACCACCACTACTACTACTACTACTACTACTACTACCACCACCACCACCACCACCACCACCACCACCACCACCACCACCACCACCACCACCACCACCACCACCACTACTACTACTACCACCACCACCACCACCACCACCACCAAGAAAACCACTATAATTCACTTTAAACTCACAGAGAAGCCACTTAAGTTCGAGATTCAAAAAATTTCACTGACGACAAAGTTGTAGAGGGGCACAAGTTCTATCGGAAGTGTGGTCGCAACATTTCATTCAGACCTACACTAACTCCGCCAGACACCACGAAGCTCCCCCAGAAAACCACTATAATTCACTTTAAACTCACAGAGAAGCCACTTAAGTTCGAGATTCAAAAAATTTCACTGACGACAAAGTTGTAGAGGGGCACAAGTTCTATCGGAAGTGTGGTCGCAACATTTCATTCAGACCTACACTAACTCCGCCAGACACCACGAAGCTCCCCCAGAAAACCACTATAATTCACTTTAAACTCACAGAGAAGCCACTTAAGTTCGAGATTCGAAAAATTTCACAGAGGACCAAGTTGTAGAGTGCAGAAAACTCTATCGGAAATGTACCCTCGACATTGCCGTAACACCTACATTAAGTCCGCCAGACGCCGTACAGGTCACTTCTCATACAAAATCGTTTCTAGCTTGTTTAAGATCTGCGACGTGCACAGCACGTCCCAGATCTTCAACCTGGGTCAGAACAGGTATGACCTAGCTTGTTTAAGATCTGCGACGTAATTTTGACGTAATTTCCATTGTAATTTAGCTACCATTAGACTATTTTTAGTGACTATAAGCAATATTTTAGAGATATGACCTGTTTAGTATCCTTGTCCACTATCTAATTTGCTATATTCAGACACTTTTCGTAATTTTATGGCTAACAACAAACAGTTTTATATAACCAAGGAAAGATCTGGGCGTGAAAGGGTTACCTATGAAAGTGTTGCAATGGGAAGTCATAGCAGGAACTACCACATGTACCTCTCACGGCCTTTTGTAGCTTCCTGATTTTTTTATGTTCTTATATTCTTAATTTAGGTTGATGTCAAAATGTCAGTGTAGAAAGCCAGGTCTGATCCATACAACTATGTGAAATATTAAATGTCAAGTATGGATTGGTCTTGAAGCCAGCCAAGTTTCCTGTACCCTAGATAACACTAAAGGCGCCAGTCACTCGCCACTGCACTAATGTCGCCAGGCACAATATATTACAAATTATAGCATCACTACAGCCTTGTATGTGCCACTGAAGATGATACACAGCAGTTTATATCATGTACTTCACACTACATGTCTTCAGTGGCACATAAAAGGCTGTAGTGATGCTAAAATTCGTAATATATTGTGCCTGGCGACATTAGTGCAGTGGCGAGTGACTGGCGACTATAGTGTTATCTAGGGTAGAAGGAGGCCATTGTTCATAATTCAAGGAGTAGAAATTGAATCAACACCCATCACAAACCTTGGTGTTGTGATCAATACAGAGAGTTAAAGCTAGTTATATTATCATAAAATTCTGCTTGAATCTCACAGTCTATTTTTTTTATTAGGGTCAAAATGCAGTCAGGGAGCCACGCCCCCTGCCTGCCCTTCTATGCTACGGGGCAGCTGATGGGTGCATTCCTGGTATCATCACTACCCATCACAATATCTTCACTACTTAACAGCGGCGTGACCA
>JACEEZ010008318.1:0-22500 GCA_016584305.1 Chionoecetes opilio | reverse complement strand
AGTGGTAGTAGTGAGTAGTAGTAGTAGTAGTGTCGTAGTAGTAGTAGTAGTGTAGTAGTAGTAGTAGTAGTAGTATAGTAGTAGTAGTAGTAGTAGTGTAGTAGTGGTAGTAGTAGTAGTAGTAGTAGTAGTAGTAGTTAGTGGTAGTAGTAGTAGTAGTAGTAGTAGTGTAGTAGTTAGTAGTAGTAGTATAGTAGTAGTAGTATATTAGTGGTAGTAGTAGTAGTAGTGTAGTTATATAGTAGTAGTAGTAGTGGTAGTAGTGGTAGTAAGTAGTAGTAGTAGTAGTAGTAGTAGTAGTAGTAGTAGTGGTAGTAGTAGTAGTAGTAGTAGTAGTAGTGTAGTAGTAGTAGTAGTAGTAGTGGTAGTAGTAGTAGTAGTAGTATTAGTAGTAGTTAGTGGTAGTAGTAGTAGTAGTAGTAGTAGTTAGTGTAGTAGTAGTAGTGGTAGTAGTAGTAGTAGTAGTAGTAGTAGTAAGTGGTAGTAGTATAGTAGTAGTAGTAGTTAGTGGTAGTAGTAGTAGTAGTAGTGTAGTAGTGTTTAGTATCGTAGTAGTAGTAGTAGTAGTGGTAGTGGTAGTAGTAGTAGTATAGTATAGTAGTAGTTAGTAGTAGTAGTGTAGTATTAGTAGTAGTGGTAGTAGTAGTAGTGGTAGTAGTAGTAGAAGAGGCATGCACAGTAGTTTATATTATGTACATCACACTACATGTCTTCAGTGGCACATACATACATAGTAGTAGTAGTAGTAGTAGTAGTAGTAGTAGTAGTAGTAGTAGTGGTAGTATATAGTAGTAGTGGTAGTAGTAGTAGTAGTGGTAGTAGTAGTAGAAGAGGCATGCACAGTAGTTTATATTATGTACATCACACTACATGTCTTCAGTGGCACATACATACATAGTAGTAGTAGTAGTAGTAGTAGTAGTAGTAGTAGTAGTAGTAGTAGTAGTAGTAGTAGTAGAAGAAACATGCACAGTAGTTTATATTATCTACATCACACTACATGTCTTCAGTGGCACATACAAGGCTGTAGTGATGCTATAATTGGTAATATATTGTGCCTGGCGACATTAGTGCAGTGGCGAGTGACTGGCGACTATAGTGTTATCTACGGTAGCGCCAGTGCTCACAGACCTTGTTTTTGATGGTCATTATTTTAGTTTTTTTTTCTTCAGATATTTTATTTATTATTATTACTATTATTATTATTTTGGTTTTATATGTATACTAGCCGCAAAGCCGCCCTGCGGGCGGACTTTTTGGCTATTGGAGGGCTATTGGTGGGCCTTCGGCCCATCAAACACAGACTCTCCAGATTGCCCCTTCTAACTTTCCTAAAATCATAGATGTAGAAATGTATGTATTAAAGCCAACCCATTCACATCACCCCCACCCATTCACTCACCCATTACCCATCACCCCCTACCCATTCACTCACCCATTACCCATCACCACACACCCATTCACTCACCCGTTACCCATCACCCCCCACCTATTCCCTCACCCATCACCCATCACCCCCACCCATTCACTCACCCATTACCCATAACCCTCCACCCATTCACTCACCCATTACCCATCACCACACACCCATTCACTCACCCGTTACCCATCACCCCCCACCTATTCCCTCACCCATCACCCATCACCCCCAACCCATCACCCCCCACCCATTCACTCACCCATCACCCCACACCCATTACCCATCACGCCACCCATTCACTCACCCATTACCCATCACCCTACATCAAGGTTTCCTCAATTCTCGCAACCCACTTTTTTTTTCACATTTCTCGCTAATAGGCTGCTAAAAAAAAGAAAAAAAAAAGTGATCGGATCATCTCATAAGTGGGCTTATGACCTTCCCCTGGTCAACCCGGTTCCAAAACTGTGCCATATGAGGGGATTCCACCACGGGGGCAGAACCTATACCACACACACACACACACACACACACACACACACACAGACAGACAGACACACTTTCGCTTATATTATTATAGATTATATTAAAAAAAATTATTTTTAGATTTTCATAGATATATATTTGTTTTTTTGTTTTGTTTTTTTTATTCATTTTTTTAAAAGATTTTTCATATAGAATATATATATATATATATATATATATATATATATATATATATATATACTCGTATATATATATATATATATATATATATATATAAATGTGTGTGTATTTTGGCCCCCCCCCCCCTATTAAATTTTCTGGGTACGCCACTGGACACTCACGTAACACTGAAGGTTTACGGAACTGTCGCCGATGGGAATTCTCGCCGAAACAACAAACTAGAACTCTCGTCGACGTGGAAATGTTAACCTAACCTGGACATTGGCACCTAACCTAACCTAACTGATCAAGCTAACGATAGTATTTCATCCCTGAATGCAGTAACACGGGTAACACTTGATTAAATGTATATATTGGCTCCTGTAATATCAAGAATTGGAACACTCGACGACGGCGGCGAGAGTTCCAGGTACCACACTGATGACCTACCATGTATATTCGCGCCTCACTCGAACACTTTACTACAGACGGTACCTGGAACTGTCGCCGATCGGAACTCACCGCCATATATATATATATATATATATATATAATTTTACTCTAGAACTGAACGGAATACGAACTGGAACAGGTTTCACGCCTAGGGGTGAACGCCTATTTACTGGTCACACTCTCATCAGTAAATCATAAAACATCTCCAAATTTACAAAACATAATGCAAAAAGAACAAAAAAATAAACCCGAGTAATTAAATAACACGATAAAACAGAATACCAAAATATAAACATGCCAATACTAGCGAAGGGAATAGGCGCAGTATAATATTAAGGAGAACTGGGCTCTTTATCCTACCGTAACTCACTGTACAGAACTATATCGATAATTAAGGACAAATAGCTTATAGGAAATTGTTATATCATAGTATCTGTATTTCTAACCCTAATGAGGTGATTAGTAATAGCAGCAATAATTAGTCTCCAAGATATCGTCACTTTAAACAGGTTACAACATAAACACTTACCTTGGTGCGTGTGTGCGTGCGTCTGTTCTGGTCTGTTGTGGCGCCATAACGTGCCACAGTAACCACCACACACTCCCACACTATATAAACACCACTAGCGCGCCATAAACACTATAAAAACGTCACAATAGGACGCCATAAACGCCCACATGTGCTTTCCTCCTCACTGCCGCTACGACGCTCCTGATTGGCTGAGCGGTAGTGAGGTCACGCCATCCTCGCCTCCTGATTGGCTGAGCGGTAGTGACGTCACGCCATCCTCGCTTCCTGATTGGCTGAGCGATAGTGACGTCACGCCATCCTCGCCTCTTGATTGGTCCACACAAGTACACGTGACTCTTATTTTACTCATTTAATACCTTACGTAGGCCTAAATAAAAACACCAAATCACGTAGGCCTATGCATAAAGACCTAGTGCATCTATAGCCACACGAAAAACATTGGTTAAAGCAGTAATAAGCCTGAAAATAATAAATTTTTCAATCTAAGCCTGAAAATAATAAATCTTTCAATATAAGCCTGAAAATAATAAATCCTTCAATATAAGCCTGAAAATATAAAATCTTTCAATAAAAGCCATCAAAATAATAAATCTTTCAATATAAGCCTGAAAATAATAAATCTTTCAATATAAGCCTGAAAATAATAAATCCTTCAATATACGCCTGAAAATATAAAATCTTTCAATAAAAG
This sequence comes from Chionoecetes opilio, assembly GCA_016584305.1. Taxonomy (NCBI): domain Eukaryota; kingdom Metazoa; phylum Arthropoda; class Malacostraca; order Decapoda; family Majidae; genus Chionoecetes; species Chionoecetes opilio. Next base: position 18,759 of record JACEEZ010008318.1, on the reverse strand, counting down.
CCTGAAAATAATAAATCTTTCAATATAAGCCTGAAAATAATAAATCTTTCAATATAAGCCTGAAAATAATAAATCTTTCAATATAAGCCTGCAAATAATAAATCTTTCAATATAAGCCTGCAAATGGTAAATCCTTAGGTAATGATATAAGCTTGAAAATGTAAACAAAAAACAGATGACGTAGTTAATATATGGAATTCATTGAATATTTTGTTGTATTTTTTATTGACAGCCAAAAATATGATTCCTTAGAGAGAGAGAGAGAGAGAGAGAGAGAGAGAGAGAGAGAGAGAGAGAGAGAGAGAGAGAGAGAGAGAGAGAGAGAAAAAAAAAATGACAAATACACAAAATACCAAACGGGAAAAAATCAAAGAAATGAAGAGAAAAAAAAATCTTATTTCCCTAAAACAAAAAAAACTAAAAATGAAAATAATGATAATAATAATAATAGCGAAAAAAAAATTATACCCAAAAAAAAAAAAAAAAAATCACCACCACTACTACTACCGTAGATTACAGTAAAGTCGCTACCTGCAGTAATGTCGCCAGACGCCAAATATTACGGATGATAGCATCACTACTGCTGTGTCTGTGCCACTGAAGATGATACACAGTAGTTTATATCATGACTGTATAATCTACACTGTTTCAGCGTTGTTTTATGCTTTGTAGCTGCAAGTATAGACGCTTTACAATTTCACTACGCGGTTTTTTTCGGGCGACGACGACGGCGGGAGGACACTCAGAACATAAACACTAGCTGGCGACCTTAGTGTTGGTCGCCACTCTGGTGATATTATTGTAATTTGTTCATTTATAGCCCTACTATGACACAGATGAAGACACAAAATGACACAGACTCTCCAGATAGCCCCTTCTAACTGTCCTGAAATCATGGATGTAGAAATGTAACTATTAACGCCACCACACGTCTATAAATAGAAATAAAAGTTGTCCTGGCGACTTTAGTGTTATCTACGGACCACGGTAGCAGATTAATTCAACACATCAAAACTCACCAGAAAGAAATAGTTTCGTCCACCAAAGTGAATGGACCAATTTACTCTACTTGAGGTAAGGATTGATTTGACATCTTCAAGCCTCATATAGTTGGGCAGGGATGTTGATTTTTCTATGTGAACAGTATTTTTGATGATACAGCCAATTTAAGTGCAGGAAAATGTATACGCTCTAAAACGACTGGCGCCATGTTGTGACGTCACTAGCTTAGACAACAGAGCAAAACAGCTGTCAAGCGGCCGCTACTATTATGTACTACCTACTAATACACCAACTTGCATTACCCCTACTACCGCAAGATGACCAGTAATCCTCCTTCAAGTGATGTAGTAGGTATTCACTGTGTTTGTGAATATGTAAGTTGTAGTTTATAAGGAAAAAGTGGATAGACAGAGATAAGTGGCCCGTGACACCTGACAAGTGATGACTTCTGGGATCGGCATTCCTTATAGGGAGCTTAAATGAACCTGCAATGACATGTAAAGCTAGGCAGATAGACGAACTCATAGAGGAACAGGTAGAAATGTATGGCTTTCTTTCCCCACATAAGCAAAACACACCCTTCGTCACTCTACTCACCACTACAACCTTTACTAACCATACATTTCTACCTGTTCCTCTATGAGTTCGTCTATCTGTCTAGCTGTACATGTCATTGCAGGTTCATTTAAGCTCCCTATAAGGAATGCCGATCCCAGAAGTCATCACTTGTCTGGTGTCACGGGCCACTTCGCTCTGTCTATCCACTTTTTCCTTATAAACTACAACTTACATATTCACAAACACAGTGAATACCTACTACATCACTTGAAGGAGGATTACTGGTCATCTTGCGGTAGTAGGGGTAATGCAAGTTAGTAAGGTTAGTTAGGTTAGTAAAATAAAACTATAATTTGCGGTTTGCTGAGCCAAAACAAGCCGATCAGCTGATCAGGCGAGATCAGAGTCTGCAGTTACTACGTCACAACCAATCACAGCGCGTTCCGCCGTGTTGTGATATTTTGGCCCCAAAAAGGCCATATATTTCATTTATGGTGCATTTCTCAGCAAAAAGAATATGAAAACAGTGATATGTAGCCTATATTGCACCCAAAGCTTCATAATTCTCCGTGTTTTAGGTGTGAGTAAACGGGTCCATTGTTTATCATAGGCGTCTGCTAAATATAGCGTCATTGTTCTTTAAAATGGTTATAATCAGTAAATTCATCCTTTGACCACGTTTTATGGGTTGATACTTCTTCCCTTATGTTTACAGTATAACATGTTTGGGGCAGTGACACAGAGTAATGTAGTAATTCATTCCCGAAAATAAAGCATATAGATGTACCGTTGAGCAGTATCTGTGTAAACACGAAACAGAGTTGCCAGATGGCGATGTTTTCGATCTAAAAGCTGTTTGTACAAAGTTGGTGAGGAACAATATGCCCTCACACGGTCTACTCGGTATTTCCTAATCAGCTGTGCATCACTTAACTCACTCAAAACATCCCTATGTGGGCGAAATATCCTTCACTGAGGCTGTTATTGTGTCTCGGCCCTGTTAACAGCTGGAAAGTTTATCATAGTCGCGGAGCCGTTATCATAGTCGCGCTAGAACTCGGTGAACCCACTCCTAGCCTCCCGCGCGGTTTGTGATAGTCCCCCCACAATTTATGATATCCGCCAGCCAGTTGTGACTAAAATGGGCCATTTTGTCCAGCTATGATAAACGTTCTAACTATGATCTCTTTGGTAATACCGGCCCAGCTGCAACACAGGGACGCTGGGTTCGGATGCAGCGGTGGAGCACCACGACTGTGAGGGATTACCACGACTGTGAGAGGAGTACCACGACTGTGAGGGAGTACCACGACTGTGAGGGATTACCACGACTGTGAGGGAGTACCACGACTGTGAGGGAGTACCACGACTGTGAGGGAGTACCACCACTGTGAGGGAGTACCACCACTGTGAGGGAGTACCACGACTGTGAGGGAGCACCACGACTGTGAGGGAGCACCACGACTGTGAGGGAGTACCACACGACTGTGAGGGAGCACCACGACTGTGAGGGAGCACCTGTACACGGAAACAAGTAACAAGTAAGTAAAGCAGGTCAAGGCTATTTGGTACAGTCTGCCTTGCATGCGTGGTTTCTCTCGGTGTTTGTTATTGTTGGTTCAGCGTGGCGGAGGAGGCGGAGGAGAGGACCTGTGAAGCGGGTACTAGAGGCGACATTTAAGCCGCGACAAAGGTAGAATATGTGTTGCGTGTGCGTGCAGGTGTGTGGTTGTTAGGTGTGCTTGCGTGTGTGCGTGCAGAGGAAGCTACACGAGGCCGCGAGGCCTAGGGAAGGGTGTGGTGGAAGGGATAACACCTGACCTGACCTCACTCCCCTCGACCTCCTGGAATGTCGTGACGGTAGTATTTTAAAGAAACAGGACGCCTAGCTGTTACGCCTTTGTGGTGTGTGTGTGTGAAGTTGATTAAAAGAAAAAGTGGTTGCATTATAAGGTGCGACGCCGAGGCAGCTGCAGTGTGGTGTGTCTGACTAAAGAGCGAACGCGCAGTTCTCGTCCACTATAATGCGTCAGCCCCGTACCGCCGCGGCCACGGGTACGGCGCGGGCCACAGTGGTCCATAGAAGCTAATCTCGGCACGCGGGACTCGAACCTGGGATCAGCGCATCAAGGTATACCCTGGGTACGTCTCGTAGTATTCACCGGAGACACTTAGCGAAACACGTCAAAATATTCCATTTACCAGATCAAAATAGGGCAGTCTTATTTTTAGGGAAAATATTACGCTGAAAGGCTAATATGGCGGCAATGTATTATCGTCCACCCTAATTTACCAATAACAATACTCCTATTATCACTAATATGCCATACATAAGGTATTTAAGGTTGCGTGAGGCTCCTGTGTTGGCCTTACTCCTTGGCTGCAAACACTGGCTGGTGTTTAGCTGGAGGGTGAAGCAGGAAGCACCCTTCAAGGAAGCACTTGCCTGCTTGTGTACTGACGCCACCAATGTTACAGGTGCTGAGGTGAAGAGTCCAGGTCGGCGCCCACTCCAGGACCCCTCCCGCTTCCCTGTATTGGGGAAACGCGTGCTTCATCCCCGGGGCCTCCACCACGGTGCCTGCAGGACATTGACGCGCCTTGCCAGCAAACTTCACAAATAACACTGCAATGGAGGCGCGAGGAACTTCACTTGTGACCACTGTGGCAAAGTGGCTCCAGCAAGGCTGGCTTACTGCACACGTCCTCAACCCATACACGCAAGACAGGGCTGAGGTGTGACACACGTGGCAAAGTGTTCACTTGTAAGTGTGATATTAGGAAGGCACTGGCTACCCACACTGGTGTGAGAGACTTTGAGTGTCAGGAGTGTGGGAAAACATTACCCAGAAGGCGATCTTAACAGACACATGCTCACCCACACTCGTGTGAGAAACTTTGATGCCAGGAGTGGGGAAAACATTTACCCAGAAGGGCGATCTTAACAGACACATGCTCACCCACACTCGTGTGGAAACTTTGAGTGCCAGAGTGTGGGAAAACATTTACCCAAAGGGCGTCTAAACACACACATGCTCAACCACACTGTTGAGAAACCTTTGAGTGCCAGAGTGTGGGAAAACATTTACCCACAAGTGCAATCTAACAGACACATGCTCACCACACTGGTGTGAGAAACTTAGTGCCAGGAGTGTGGGAAAACATTTACCCAGAAGGGCAGTCTAAACACACACATGCTCACCCACACTGGTGTGAGAGACTTTGAGTTCAGGAGTGTGGGAAAACATTTACCCTGAAGGCAGTCTAAACAGACACATGCTCACCCACACTGGCGAGAGGAGTACAAGTTGTGATTTGTGGCAAGTGTTTTTCCTAGCAAGAGTCGTGTTGCCAGGCATATGCAGACACACCTGTGAGGGGAGTGGCTGGTGTGGGTTGGCTTGTGGTGGTGGGTGAGGGGCTTGCCAGGCTACACAACGGCACCTTGAGGTGTTAAGAATGTTAATAAAGCCTCTTCATGAATATTGTGTTCAATGTTTTATTTCACAGATTACGAGGGAAAAAGGAAAAGAGAGAGGAGGGAGAGAGTGAATGGTTCAACATGCATCACCAATGAACAGACTAGAAGAAAATGTCAGTATTATTATCATTATCACTCTTCCTCCTCCTCCTCTCTCCTCCTCTTTCATTGGCACTTTCCTCCTCCTCTTCCAGAAAATATTATTAGTAATGAAAGAATGATTCAAATAATTGACTCATTAAGTATTATGATTATTAGTGTTTATATATTTTTGCCACGACAATTCTTTTATGGTTTTATGCTTTAAATGATAAAAGTAAAGAAAGTAAAGAAGAGAGAGAGAGAGAATAATTCAGGCAGATTTAAAACCACCACAATCAAAGTGGACCTTATAGAAATGTACGACTCCAACTTTCTTGAATTAAACTTTCTCACTTTTCACTCATTTTCTGTTTCACTCACTTTTTACTCACTATTTTTTTTTGTATCTAATAAATGTAAGAAATGCTCCAGGTATTCTGATCTAAATAAGCTGTGGCCAGGCTAAACTATGGTCTGGTCTAGCCATCACGTCAAAGGCTATTAAACAATGGTCTGGTCTAGCCATCACGTCAAAGGCTATTAAACTATGGTCTGGTCTAGCCATCACGTCAAAGGCTATTAAACTATGGTCTGGTCTAGCCATCACGTCAAAGGCTATTAAACTATGGTCTGGTCTAGCCATCACGTCAAAGGCTATTAAACTATGGTCTAGTCTAGCCATCACGTCAAAGGCTATTAAACTATGGTCTGGTCTAGCCATCACGTCAAAGGCTATTAAACTATGGTCTGGTCTAGCCATCACGTCAAAGGCTATTAAACTATGGTCTGGTCTAGCCATCACGTCAAAGGCTATTAAACTATGGTCTGGTCCTAGCCATCACGTCAAAGGCTATTAAACTATGGTCTGGTCTAGCCATCACGTCAAAGGCTATAAACTATGGTCTGGTCTAGCCATCACGTCAAAGGCTATTAAACTATGGTCTGGTCTAGCCATCACGTCAAAGGCTATTCATATAAAGATTAAAGACTAAATCAACGCTATGCAGGGTTCAAAATGGCCTTGGATAGAAGTAGAAGCGATGTGGTTTTCGTGTGTTGCTTAGTGGTGAAGATTTGAGTCCTGGAGTGAGTGTGGAGCAGCAGCAGCAGCAGCAGGAGGAGGAGGAGGAAGGATAAAGGTCCCCTATACCTGGTGTGGCGTGAGTCCCTTAACACAGGTGTAGTACCCTCACAGACCAAGAAGGCCGTCATAACACCCATCCACAAAGGAGGAAGTAGAGGCTGTGCCGCTAACTACCGACCACTGGCTCTCACTTCTCATGTAATCAAGCTGTTTGAGAAGATCATGCGTAACCACGTCTACGCATTCTTGGAAGAGAATAACCTCCTCAACGCCAGTCAGCATGGCTTTCGGAAAGGTAGATCCTGTTTGTCTCAGCTTCTTGCTTATCATGACAGGCTCCTCAACCAACTGGCTTCTGGCAAACTTGTGGATACTGTCTTTCTAGACTTTGAAAAAGCCTTTGACAAGGTCGATCATGGCACTCTCCTGCACAAGCTGCGTAGACTGGGCATAACGGCCAAAATTGGTGTGTGGCTCCACAGCTTTTTAACATCCAGAATGCAAGTAGTAACAGCGAATGGGGCCATGTCTGCAGACCACCAAGTTGTAAGTGGTGTCCCCCAAGGCTCAGTCCTTGGGCCTCTACTGTTCATCATTCTCATTGGGATATTGACGAGGGAGTGTCAAAATCAAAAGTAACAGCCTTGCAGATGATACAAATATCAGTAGAAGCATAGAAGTACAAGAAGATGTTAACCAACTACAGCGCGCAGGATCTTAACAAAATCTATGATTGGGCAACAATAATAACATGAAGCTCAACGATAATAAATTTCAGTCACTCAGAGAGTTGGGGCACAACAAAACGACCAAAACCCCACACCTTTCCTGACAACTGAAGGCCGAGAAATTACATCAAGCACCAATGTGAAGTGCCTGGGGTCCACCTCAGCGACGATGCCACATTTAGGCACCATTTAGAAAAACGGTGAAAAAGGCCAGAAAAATAGCAGGTTGGATCCTACAACATTCTATTCCCGAGAAGAGGGCTGCCATGTTAACTCTGTGGAAGGCACTGGTACAACCAGTGCTGATTACTGTAGCCAGTTGTGGTCCCCTCACAGAGTAGCAGAAATACAAGCCCTCGAATCAGTTCAAAGGTCTTATACCAGACAAGTGGAGGAATGAAAACCTCAATTATTGGGAAAGATTACAAAAGTTGGGCCTTGACTCACAACAGAGCGGAGGGAGAGATACCAGATATTATATACCTGGAAGATCCTGGAGAACCTTGTGCCCAACCCTACTGCATCAGTGACCTGTCCAGCCCAGCATATCAACCCAAGAACTGGTCGCAAGGCAAGGAGGAGAACACTACCATCAGACGCACCAGCCAGGATCAAGACCCTCCTAGCAACCAGTCTGCCTCATATTGGGCCAAAACTATTTAACACCTGCCAGGAAATTAAGGAACCTCACGGAATGCTCAGTGGAAATTTCAAACATCATTTGGACCCACCAACAAACAATCCCGGATGAACCTCCCGTGCCTGGATATACGTCTGTGAGCAGGGCAGCCACTAACTCACTATCGGACCAGGGGAACCTGCCAGGCCCGGTATTACCAAAACTTAATCATAGCTATGACAAATATTTATCATAACTCTTGGATATGATACATTTTTATCATACGCCATTTATCATAAGTTTGGAATCTAGCACAATGGACCCGTTTACTCTACTTGAGGTAAGGATTGATTTGACATCTTCAAGCCTCATATAGTTGGGCAGTGATGTTGATTTTTCTATGTGAACAGTATTTTCGATGATACAGCCAATTTAAGTACAGGAAAATGTATACGCTCTAAAACGACTGGCGCCATGTTGTGACGTCACTAGCTTAGACAACAGAGCAAAACAGCTGTGAAGCGGCCGCTACTATATGTACTACCCAGCAAACACAAAGACGGAGGGCCTCCGGAGGCCCTCCGTATGTCTTACCGGCGGCCCGACGGAAGTGTACGACGTAGGGCCGCTGGGGATTTGCTCAGAGGCTCACCGGCGGGCCGCTCCCAGCGGCCCGCCGTAGGGCATATGACCATTTGCCGCTGTTATATTAACTGATTGAGGAATATTTACGGTTACACTTTCTAAGCATATTGCAGATACAGTAATGTTTTAGAGGTGTTGCACAGACCATTAGCCGCTAAAGATGAGGGCCGTATCGAGTCAGCTGAAGGCGAGCGACAAACCTTCGTTGACAGGAGGTACCATAAACAGGGAATTTTTCGTTATGAAGAGCCAGCCGACGACGGTCGCAAGACACGAAGGTGACCGTTGTCTTTGTGCCGACCTTACGTCGCGCTCTTCGTATCGAAAAATATCCCTTTTATGGTACCCTTCCCTGTCAACGAAGGTCGTCGCTAACCTTCATCATAGATCTCGGTACGTGGCCCAGGATGTTAAACACCCCATAAAACATTACTAAATGCAAATGCTCTCTAAAGTACACGCCAAAATATTTTGCGTTACCAGTAATATGTGATGAAGAGAACCACAAATCACTTTGGACTTCGTTTATTTGTATTAACACAAAAAATTCCGCATTGGATTTACATGGGGAACAGCCAATGGAAGAACGAGATGAAGAAGATTGAAGATGTGTAATCGAATCCATTTCAAATTTAAATAATTGCAGGCCATAAAAAACATACAAAATAGAACTATAAAATAACCAGATATTTTGGTCAAACTTTTCATACACTCGAACTAGCAGGATTTCCTTCCTATTTTTCCTTCCTGTGTACCTATCCACCACCTTCATATACACTCTTGCTGTCATTACCATCCTGTCTCTAATAAATCATACGCCCTTTCCTTAACATAAGGGCGATTGCGCTATGGTCGACTCCACTAGTAAATAAATAAATAAATAAAGAAATATATATATATATAAAATATATATATATATAAATATATAATATATAATATATGTAAGTATAAATATATGTATATAAATAATGTATATAACATATCTGTATATCTATATATATGTATATATATATCTACGGTATACGATAATATATGTATATATATATATATGTAGTATATCCTAATTTTTAGGGTTATATATATATATATGTATATTATATATAGGTATATATATAATGATAGATATATCATATGTATATACTATCATATATGTATATATATATATATGTATATATAATATATGTATATATATATATATGTCTTAATATATATATATGTATATTATATATATGTATAATAATATATATGTATATAGGTATATATGTATTATGTATATATGATATAATATATAATATATATATATATATATATATATATATATATAGATAGTATATATATATATATAGTAGTCACTGCCAAAAAAAAAATTAGGTACAAACGTCTTCAGAAATTTTTTTCCCTTATCAGTGATGTGTTAAAATTTCTCGGGTTGTCCGGATATTGACATCTCACGGGGCTGGAGGTGAGTCCTCACAGTGCTGCCACATCCGCTCAGGCTGCACTAAGATAGGATGAAGGGAGAGGGTTGCAAATCTTTGCTCCTTGCGCCCTTAAATTTCCCCATCACCCCACCTTCCTCTACCCCCTACCCAGGTCTACAGATGCAGTTTGCATGACAAATCAATCCATTGTTAGAAGACACATATAGTCACTTTGTACAGTGGTGCAAGTCATGAGCCAGGATAGCAGGGAGACGGGGGAACCTCCAAAAAAGCTGCTCAATCTGGTGCATGCAGGCTTAAATGATGAGTTGCGTAACTAGTTTGGTGGAAAAAGAGTTTGTTAGACAAGACTCGGAAAATGTCAAAGACTTGCTGCTTGGTCTTTCTTGTGTTCCATGTTGCTTGGTCTCTTTGACGTTACGAGGCGTTCAACTCGTTTTCCACCAAATAGTGGTGAGAGATGAGAGGGGAGACATGAATTAGAGGAAGGGAAAAAAAAGAAAAAAAAAAAAAAGTTCCTTCGCAGGTTTATCACTCCTCTTTTCCTCTTAATGCTCACACCATCTCACCACCACAAGCTGTCACTATAACACCCTCTTCCTCTTTCCCCCCACCACACACCCCTCCTCCCACGCTCCACCCGCCCAACTCACCCTACACTACATCAAACACGGAAAAAAGGATGCTACAGAAACGTGTCTCTAGCTCCCTGATGGGAAGAAGCGTAAAGTATACATTACCCCCAGTTCCTGAAGTGAACAAGGTTTGTTTTTTGTCGGGCCTGCCTCTTATTTCTATCGGTGTACTGCCTGAAAACCGTGAAAATACTAGTGTGAGAGCAGTATTTATGTCTTTAAAAATTCTGCGATATGTATGTGGATTTAGGAACGTGTTCTTGTATCTTTCATTCTTCACTTTTGGGTTCATGTCTGGCTCAATATAACACAGGTAGAGATACTTTTAATTCAGGTCAGTTAGCATCAAGTGAGTGGGCCAGCCAGACTGGGTACACTCCTGCCGCACGGCGGCACGTCGATCGCACGACGCCACCACAGGACACCCTTGAGCGAGGTATATTCTTGTAGCGGCTTTGGCGACTTCGACCCCGGGGTAATGCCTCCAATGATGATGCGATCAGGCTTAAGTGTTGTTCTCCTGAGCCAACACCAGCCGAAGATTAGCTGTCCACGGCACTGTTGTGCTTCTTCTGCTCTATTGGCATCTGCTCCCTTGCGCATCTCCAGTCACCTGTCATGGGTTGGAGCTGAAGCGGCGCATACAACTGAAGGGCCGCCGCCTGCTGAGATGTTCAGAAATCAATTCTACAATATAATAGTATGACTTCTACAAACTGATCATATTGAAAGCAGGACGCACAACAAAAATATTTTTTAATGTACATGTAATTGACATACCGGTACTGTATATGGCAACAGCACAATGTCTGTGAATGAGGAAGATAATGAGTAGTACTGTAGACATATTTAGGGCAAATCTTTTTTAATCCAGACAAATATACGCCACAAGGGTCAGGAAACCAATAATTGCTATGGTAATAGTTATATATGTGGACCATCATTATGTCAGTCAAAAAGCATCCCAGTCACAAAATTCATAATAAAGGTAAGGCGAGATACTGCTTGTACACTTTTCTGGTCATGTGATGTAACTAAATCACCAAAAATGCATTCAGTTATCAATACAGTTAGTATAGGATAACATTCATAACTGCGAGAGAAGTTGCGAACCATCTCTGGCAGTGTACAGAGGCATTTCCTTAGAAGGAGTCACCAAAGGAGAAATTGGTGCAGAGGTTAGTAACCACAGGTTCAATGGAGTTGGCAACACACACTATAGGCACAGAAAGGAAAGTAGATTGGGCAAGCATGAGTGCCTTACCCCAACATAAGAGAAGCACTATTATCACCTTGGTGGAAAGGTTGGGTTCGCATTAGTGAAAACACTCTTCAACTGACTCTTCTAGAAAACTCTTATTATCTTTCTCTCTCACTTTTCCATCTTTTGACACACTCTTCCAAACCTGAGAAAACAAGAAAACAAATCCCGGAGTACAGTTCTCAAAAGGTTGAAGGCCATCTACTGTCGAGGAGTAGTTTACAAGGCATCATGATGTTGTAATGCTTAGTCACTTGTCCACTAAAGCACTCCACATTACTATGAAGCATTCAATAAAAAAAATACTTAGAAAGTGAGTTTGTGACATGGGCAGGAAGTCCACAATGGAAGACAGGTGTTGTGCAGGGCTAAAGGGGGGAAGAAAGGAAGGACATGCTTAGCAATGATCCCAGGCAAGACAGAAACAATCTCCGAAGGATTCCTGGAAAGGAAATGTCCAAGAAAAATGTACATTAAAATGTAGAGATTGTTGGCGTATAGGTAGTAGGATGGTCTGATGAAAAAGATACCAAAATTGCCATGCCACCCTGGTAACCGAATGTGGCATCATGATAGATAAATACATGATATGTGAAGCTCTATATTAATCGGACACACAAGTCCTACCTACCTATAACGATAACAGCATCGTGTGCAAGCAAAGGTATCACTGCTCTGGTATCTACATGAACTATGAGGGGCTCGAAAAGTCTGAGGCAAACAAATCTTTCTTAAATCAATAGCGTTGCTGCCTTCATCTGCATGAGAACACAACCCTATGAGTTCAGGAGAGAGAGAGCGAGAGCCGAGGGAGGGGGGGGGGGGGGTGAGAGAGGAGAATTATAAAAACATGTAAAATTATGAGGCAAAAATATTGCCATTACATTTTGTATAAGCTTTTAAGAGCCCTGACACACTCATACACACTTGTACAATTAACAAATATTATAAAACAACATCAAAAGACTTACATATCAATAATTATTATCTAATCCACAATACCATACCATTTCCTGCATTCGAAGCGAGTGCGCCCACACCACCTTGGTACTTCATCACCTAACTGGTTCAACGTGGTTAATTTGACAACAGTGCACCAGCGCCTCAGTTCTGGGGACCGGTCCACATACCGAAGTCACGTCTCCCCCATGATGTGAGGATTGCGAGAGCATTCATAAAGTGTTATGTCTCATAGAAGGATCAGAAGAATTTTTTTAAGTAAACATTAATTCATGGCCGAGCAAAAAAATAAACGTAATCATCCACTTTAAAGCAAAAAAAATAATCACGCGTTATCAGGAGGTTAGTTCTAATGCTCTATTGGAGGGAAAGAACGTGCTGACTGATTGCGGGTTAAAAAAAATATCTTCGTGATAAAAAAACATAAAAAACAGCACAAAAGTGTGTATTTTCCGGCAATAAGGAAGGTCCCTAAAACCAATCTTTACCCTAATTTATTATTGAAAAGCAACTAAAACCCATTGTTTGCAAAACATAATTCAGTAAGCTAATTTAATGTACCTGACATAAATGTCCATGATACAAACATCAGCACTAGCAGTGTATCAAAGCACCATGCTGCATCTGGTATGCGGCAATGGTAGCATGCTTTATAAAAAAGCGAATGAACAAAATTAATGGTAAAGAACCATTTCTGCGTTGTCGAGTTCTAAGTGGTGTGTGCCGTGCATCCTATCAGCGACAATTCCTATGAAACATTCCACGATATTTAAAAAAACAAAGTTTTGTTTTTATTCGGTAATATTCAATGTTACAAATTACGGTAAACTTGAAATTTCAGTACCTTTAGACTACTTAATTACAAGGTTTTCCTCGGACTTAAAGGTAATTGTAAGGTGGGATGGAATGGCGGAGGAATACAACATTAATATTAGAACTGTGCTGGCCTGCTTTTCGGTAAAACCCCGTGGGACTTCTTAACATGCGCGCAGTGGGGGGGGGGGGGGAGTAGGATTCGAGGTAAGGATTACACATTCCCCGGACTGGCTCTGGGAGGCCATTAGGGGGGAGATGTGTGGGTTGTCACCGAGAGGCGACCGTGTGTAACGGTAGCACGTCCGCCCGGCAAGTGGAAGGTCTCGGGTTCGATCCCCGAGCGGTGCCCTGCCTTCGGGAACGAAACCTCTGACAGTAGCTAACTAAAGAAATGTAATAGCGAAATTATAAAGTGTACGAATCACTTTTTATTGATTATGGTTAATAAATAGTTGAACGGGGGAAAAAGAATGAGTGCTAAAGAATATAAGGAAAATCTAGTGTTGTCCCATACCTCCCACTTCCCCCAAACAAGTTGGGGACGTGGGAATGCGGGTTTTCGGGTGGAAAAACAAATATGCGTCGGAAACACCGTAATTAAGAGTAGTGTTAGGGGGAAAAGTTCCTTAAATCTAAGGTAATTTCTCTGATATAGGGAAATTTACATACCAAATTTACCTAATCCTAGCGGGGGCTTGACTCACGATAACATAACCCTAACCTAAACCAAATCTAATAACTAAACCAAATCTAAACTAACCTAAACCAAATCTAACTAAAACCTACCAACCTCCTAGCGGGGGGGTTGGGTGTGTTCTCGACACTTCAGGTCTCATTCTGTGAGGACGTCAGTCACAAGTCCCCCCCCCCCCCCCCCGGTCGCCAACAATGCGGCCGCCGCTGATCCACATATATAGAGGCAGCGCGCGTCATTTCTGATTTCTAAACAACATAACTATATGTTAAACATAAGATATGTCACAATTTATTAAACTTTTTTTTTTTTAAAAACCTCACATAACCCCTAAAAATTACTAACCTAACCTCCACTAACACCCCTAAAAGTTACTAACCTACTAACTATAAGTTACTAACTAACCTACTATAACCCCTAAAAGTTACAACATAATCGTCACTATAAACCCCTAAAAGTACTAACCTACTTCACTACAACCCTAAAGTTACTAACATAACCTAAAATAACCCCCTAAAAGTTATAATCTAACCACACTATAGCCCCTAAAAGTACTTATATGCCGTAGGCGGCCGCATGGTGTATAATCACGTCTATGGATCAGAAGAAATCCAATAATTTTCCCTAGATCTAGGGAATTTTTATAACTCCCTAACTAAAAAAAAAAGTGGTTGCGGACGCATATTTGATACCCCCAGCCATATATCTGGCATTCTCCCAGGTCCCCCAAAGCTAGTTGGGGTCAAAGGGGAGTATGGGGCAAAACACTAGAATATACCGAATATAGCAAGGAGCTATAGATAGGGCCAATGGAATGACGACGAACAGCTAGAAAACGGCAGTAGGTTAGAAGAGGCAGTGGCTATAGATACGGCAGTAACACGAATAATATGAGGCCCAAATTAATTATTCGGTGTTTTGTAAAGTAAAGATTCACGGGTTTATGGAATCTCGCGAAAACACCAACCGAGAACTATCGCCGATAGTGAACACTCGCGACGTTGTAAAGTTTCGAAGACAGTTCACTTTAAAGACATACCTGATAGCCGACGGCGGCGACTGTTCTCAGGTACATGTTAACCAATTATACTTATCCTTTACGAAACCTAGCTCACTCATTCAACTAAACCATCATCAGCCATAAAAAAGTAACCTTTTAACAATTATGTCGACTGCACTCCAAAACACGGGATAAAAAAGCTCTGATTTCATGTCACTAAATGACCTTTTTTATGTTTCACGCCAGTATTTCAAAAGTGTACATCATCTATACACCTAACTCCACTGTCATTCAACTTATTTAAGCCTCTCATCTCGTAAAACAAGTCACATAAATGTTAAATAAAAAAAATGAGAGGCTTTCCTAACCAGATAAATAACGAACTCATATATCGATTTCTATATAATGTTCACCCGGGTAAATACCAGTAAAACATGATGTGCTGCGCTCTCTAACACCTACACCACTCCCGTCTATGTGTTTCATGTAATCTACACGGTACGTACATTTAGGATGGATGTAATGTCGGAGGCAGAGAGCTGTGTACGAAGGAAGGAAGCCATTTGGATTTTCAATAGTGTATTTTTTCAAGATTAGCAATGACCTATGAGCAAGTTTTAATCGTAACCACAGCAACACAGAAAAACATGCACCAAGCATGCAACGAGTGACAGATCACTATCTTTAAAATGTAACACACATTTTGCCCCGAGAGTAGCCGCATTAACATTTTCTTGTGCACTTAAATATACACCAGCGGGCGGACGGAGATCTCAAGTCAAGTAGCCGCTGGATCACCATGATGTATACTACATCAATATCATCACATAACTGTTGTTTTAGAATGTATACACATAAAAGCAATACATTTCAAAGTCGTACAGTATTACAGATAATAAATTTTCCTCTCTGAAAATACAACCAGCGGGCACTACGGCGGACATTCGGGGGCAAAGTTGCCGCTGGTTTCCCCTCCCCCCCACCCGTTCGCCGCTCGAATGCCCACGTAGGACCGCCGGTGGTGGTTAGCTTGGTACCTACTAATACACCAACTTGCATTACCCCTACTACCGCAAGATGACCAGTAATCCTCCTTCAAGTGATGTAGTAGGTATTCACTGTGTTTGTGAATATGTAAGTTGTAGTTATAAGGAAAAAGTGGATAGACAGAGATAAGTGGCCCGTGACACCTGACAAGTGATGACTTCTGGGATCGGCATTCCTTATAGGGAGCTTAAATGAACCTGCAATGACATGTAAAGCTAGACAGATAGACGAACTCATAGAGGAACAGGTAGAAATGTATGGCTTTCTTTCCCCACATAAGCAAAACACGCCCTTCGTCACTCTACTCACCACTACAACCTTTACTAACCATACATTTCTACCTGTTCCTCTATGAGTTCGTCTATCTGTCTAGCTGTACATGTCATTGCAGGTTCATTTAAGCTCCCTATAAGGAATGCCGATCCCAGAAGTCATCACTTGTCTGGTGTCACGGGCCACTTCGCTCTGTCTATCCACTTTTTCCTTATAAACTACAACTTACATATTCACAAACACAGTGAATACCTACTACATCACTTGAAGGAGGATTACTGGTCATCTTGCGGTAGTAGGGGTAATGCAAGTTAGTAAGGTTAGTTAGGTTAGTAAAATAAAACTATAATTTGCGGTTTGCTGAGCCAAAAAGCCGATCAGCTGATCAGGCGAGATCAGAGTCTGCAGTTACTACGTCACAACCAATCACAGCGCGTTCCGCCGTGTTGTGATATTTTGGCCCCAAAAAGGCCATATATTTCATTTATGGTGCATTTCTCAGCAAAAAGAATATGAAAACAGTGATATGTAGCCTATATTGCACCCAAAGCTTTATAATACTCCGTGTTTTAGGTGTGAGTAAACGGGTCCATTGTTTATCATAGGCGTCTGCTAAATATAGCGTCATTGTTTCTTTAAAATGGTTATATAATCAGTAAATTCATCCTTTGACCACGTTTTATGGGTTGATACTTCTTCCCTTATGTTTACAGTATAACATGTTTGGGGCAGTGACACAGAGTAATGTAGTAATTCATTCCCGAAAATAAAGCATATAGATGTACCGTTGAGCAGTATCTGTGTAAACACGAAACAGAGTTGCCAGATGGCGATGTTTTCGATCTAAAAGCTGTTTGTACAAAGTTGGTGAGGAACAATATGCCCTCACACGGTCTACTCGGTATTTCCTAATCAGCTGTGCATCACTTAGCTCACTCAACACATCCCTATGTGGGCGAATATTCCTTCACTGAGGCTGTTATTGTGTCTCGGCCCTGTTAACAGCTGGAAAGTTTATCATAGTCGCGGAGCCGTTATCATAGTCGCGCTAGAACTCGGTGAACCCACTCCTAGCCTCCCGCGCGGTTTGTGATAGTCCCCCCACAATTTATGATATCCGCCAGCCAGTTGTGACTAAAATGGGCCATTTTGTCCAGCTATGATAAACGTTCTTAACTATGATCTCTTTGGTAATACCGGCCCAGCTGCAACACAGGGACGCTGGGTTCGGATGCAGCGGTGGAGCACCACGACTGTGAGGGATTACCACGACTGTGAGGGAGTACCACGACTGTGAGGGAGTACCACGACTGTGAGGGATTACCACGACTGTGAGGGAGTACCACGACTGTGAGGGAGTACCACGACTGTGAGGGAGCACCACGACTGTGAGGGAGTACCACAACTGTGAGGGAGCACCACGACTGTGAGGGAGTACCACGACTGTGAGGGAGCACCACGACTGTGAGGGAGTACCACGACTGTGAGGGAGCACCACGACTGTGAGGGAGTACCACGACTGTGAGGGAGTACCACGACTGTGAGGGAGCACCACGACTGTGAGGGAGTACCACGACTGTGAGGGAGCACCACGACTGTGAGGGAGTACCACGACTGTGAGGGAGCACCACGACTGTGAGGGAGCACCACGACTGTGAGGGAGCACCACGACTGTGAGGGAGCACCACGACTGTGAGGAGCACCACGACTGTGAGGGAGCACCACGACTGTGAGGGAGTACCACGACTGTGAGGGAGCACCACGACTGTGAGGGAGCACCACGACTGTGAGGGAGCACCACGACTGTGAGGGAGCACCCTGTACACGGAAACAAGTAACAAGTAAGTAAAGCAGGTCAAGGCTATTTGGTACAGTCTGCCTTGCATGGCGTGGTTTTCTCTGTGTGTTTGTTATTGTTGGGTTCAGCGTGGCGGAGGAGGCGGAGGAGAGGACCTGTGAAGCGGAACCTACACAAACTGGGCATGACAGCTGACCCTCACTGCCCCTGGTGCCCCACATACCCGGACACACCTGAACACCTCCTCCTGCAATGTCCTCGCCACCACTCCCACCGCACGGCACTCCTCCAATCACTATATCCACTCCTCCTCCGCAGACCAACTCTAGCCGACCTCTTGGGTGGCTCTCCAGACCCTGGCTTGGCCTTCAAAATCCTCAAGCACACCAGGACCTTCCTACAGAAGTCTGGCCAACTGCACAGGATCTAACCTGCTGATTCATTTGCATCCTGCACCTTCGGGGCACTAGAGGCTGTGGCACCACAGCCTGCACGGCCCCATCAAACCCCCAACAACAACAACAACAACCTGTGAAGCGGTACTAGAGGCGACATTTAAGCCGCGACAAAGTAGAATAGGCCTTTTCTGCTGGTCGTGCCAGAGGGGCAAACATACAACCCTGTGAAGGTGCGTA
>JACEEZ010008315.1:20000-27475 GCA_016584305.1 Chionoecetes opilio | reverse complement strand
GAACTTTTGAGGATGTTTTATAACAGGCTTGACCGCACTCGGGAAATCTTGCAGATAAAGTACAGTAAGTGTACTGTATGCTGCTTGTAGGCCGAGTGGTATCAATTAATATTACCAACCTAAGAAATGGGGGAAGAAAATAAGATATGATTACCAGAATATATTTACAATAAAACAATATCAAATGCTAGCCGCCAAAATCACCAAAAAAATGCAATGATGCAGGGGAAATGTCACCCTGGGAACTCCCTGGAACGCAGCTTTGAAGAGAGGTGGATGCAGCGGCAATCGTCAGCACCGTAGAGTAACTCTTCATACAGTTGGGGAGGCGTTGAATGGTTGCGGGACAGGGAAGGGCCCAAAACTGTAAGGAAGCCAAGTTTTAAGTATGGCCTTCTAGGATGAGAACAGCAGCTTGGTTGTAAAGGTGGTTGCTGGAGGGGAGAGCTATGGCTGTCTCTTAATCGTGGCGGCGAGGCTCCGACATCAACTTGCGTAGAGTACCCCCTTACCCTGGGAGGAGGGGCTCGAAGTGTTGACGTGGAGAGTCGAGTAGCGGCGCTTGAAGCTCCGAAGCACGCCGCATAGCGAAGGTAAAAAATGGTAATCACCGTTTCCGGGCCCGATGGAGGTGTAGTTCAGGTGTAGTTCCCCCACACTGCTGTAATGTCATTCAGATAAGCTTGGAACATTGTTTATGCAATTTTTACCGAATAAACAAAACTACTCCCTCGCTCCCTTCAAACCTGTCCCATACTCGTAAAACCTCTTCTCGTTTTCCTGCCCTCTGAAATGTCTTTACTACGAAATTGAATTTTTCCCCACGAAACAAAATAATTACCCCGTTCAGTTAGTTCTCAAAAGGCTTACGTAGGTTCCCTCCTTAAACTGATTATAGATGCAAGAATTATGTAAATGGATTATAAAAGAACATCATGTAGCTAATAGAGATAGGCGCAGGGAAATTCCATAATAAAGAATAGAAGGAAGCATTTATGTAGTAGGATCACTAATCATGTGGGATCATGGTAGGATCATCATCGTAAGGATCATGAAACAGTATACTATGGGTTTTTTGGTTCGACTGGGGAAGGTAAGGGGAGGAGAAGGGCGGAGTGGCAGTGCTTCACGTGGACAGTCATGACGTCTCGCTGCTCTGAATCCTTTTTTCCCCATCATTCCGCCAAACCTGAATAAAAAATACACCAACTTTCAACTATCAGCAAAAACCCAAACAAACAAACAAGAAAGTAAACTAGAGAGAGAAAAAAACAAAAAAGTAAAATCCATTACTTGCACAACTAAAGTAATCAAACACAAAGACTTTACCAATGAACTAGATAAATAAGTAAGCAAATACGAGTGTGGACATATAGATTTGGATTACGTATTTGTGACTTCTGACAACTTATAAACAATAGACGATTAGACAAGAGGAGATTAGGAGCATAGCAGCATCGACCACTCCTACGAGGTTTGATTTTCGAAGCGCGTTGGTTTGTGGCGTAACGGATGGGATTTGATCTTAGTCTCTTCTGTCTTCTTAACTATCATTCTTATCTGATGTTGTGATATCTGAGGAAGATTCCTGAAGAGGCAATCTTGGTCAAGGGTGGTGTTAACTGTGCCCTGTTGACAGAGACTTGCATGTGGCCGTTTTTGATGGAGCCAAGTAATGCTGCCATGGGGAGCAGTGTGGGAGGTGTGATGAGAGCCCGACAGAGGCTTTACATTACTCTGGGCCACAGATACCTTTTGAAATCCGTCAGTATGTCCTTCCAACAGACACATGATCAGGCTAGTAATCATAATTCGGAAATAAAATCATTCCTTATTCCTATGCCCCGGTGAGGGTTCGAACCTACACCATCACCAAATTTTTGCACTTCAAAGTTAATCACTGGCGCGTTAGACCGCTGACCAAATAAGGTATACCTACTTGCGTGAACGGTTCTGGTAATTTTATCCATTACATGTGATTAGGGTGAGGAGCAATAGAGGTACGCTAGTATTAGTGTTTTATTTCCATTGGTCATATAGAAAACGAGATCTGCATTTTAATGGTTATTATGCCCGTCCGTTATATTCCGCCCGTATTGTGTATTGGCGGCAGGAAAGGAAAACAAATTTGGAATGATTTTCATGGTACTGGATGGTAGCCTAGCCCAGTGTAACGGGTGTCAACTTACTAGCCCCACCAGATCACTACCCTGCCACGACTACGCACGTGCGGCAGATGACGTCACACAGGAAAACAGCTGTGCAGCACGCCGTGCCAAGAAGTTACCCTATCAGCGATAATTGCGAAGAATCTGATGGAATATGAAATATACAAATTTTTGAGGCCATCGCTGTCGTCGATAATGATAATGATAATGGTGGTAGTGATGATAGCCACTCAATTTGCTAAACAGGGGGAAAGGTGGTTATGGTAGAGAGGGGAAGGGAGGCATGGGAAGGGATTGGTGGGAAGTAGGGAGGCGACAGGTACTTTACTGTACGTACATGAGTCTATTACCTCCCTTGGTCATATTAAAAACGAGATGTGCTTTTTAAGACGGGAGTTCATTAAAATTTGCAATAGGCTCTGTTTCCTGAGAGTCCTACACGATAGACTACATTGTTATGCGGTATTCTTGGCAGAGTTTAAAGACGCCCAGGTTTTTTAAAAACATTTATCGCAAATATCTTTCATATATATAGGATTTTTTGAAAAACTTTAATTCTTTCCCTTCTTCAAAAATAATCGTACGTAAATTTGCTTTATACCACTCGTTTAAAACAATAATTCCTCTACTGGGGGGCGAGGATTATTTCAGCTATTGCCGCGAAATTGTTTTTTGGCAATTTTTTTTTTTATGTAGAACTTTTTTCTTATTTTCTTTCCCCCTTTTTTATATTTCTTTTAGCTAGAAAGTACTTGAAAAAACTGCCTATTTATTTTGTCAATCTAGAATCAGATTGGAAATAAGTCAAACGTTTTTTAGGAGCTAGCCCACTGTTCACGGCTAAGGGCGGAAAAAAAAGATCAATTTAAGATTGTCGTACTGATCTACATTTACTTAATTAGATAATATTCAAGACATCTAATATGTATTTAGGTATTAACAACCATTTTAGAGCTTTGGGCTACTATTCCACTACTTTTTTAAAGGGTAATAGGCATTCAAAGGGTACTGAAATCATTATTTTTATATCACAAAGGACGGGCCAAGGACAAAAAAAAAGTAACAAAAAACCCCGCTTAGTTGCCAGCCCCTATAAAGAAGAAAGTAAAAAAAATATATATAGGGGGTGGGCCAATTTAGTTCGGGAGGTGTCTTGTTACTCCACTCTTGAAAAGATTAAGTCGTAAAGGGAGGAAAAATATTAACAGAAAGAGATTTCCAGAGTTTTCCAGTGTAGGGGACGAAATAGTGAAGATACGGTTTAAACTCTTGCAGTAGGAAGATGGACAGAATAGGGTTGAGAATGAGTAGAAGTCTTGTGCAGAAAGGGCCGCGGGAGGGGAGGGAGGCATGCAGTTAGCAAGTTCAGAAGAGTAGTGAGCATGAAAATAACGGTAGAAGATACGTAGCAGAGAAGCAACATTGGGGCCCGGTGATCAAAGATTGATGAAAGTCAGTCAGAGAAGGAAAGGAGAGGAACGAAAGATAAGATATGTGAGGAATGAAAATAAAGGAAAAGGAAGGAAGATAAGGAGATGAGTGGAGAGGAAAGAGAATCTAGGTTGGGTGATAAATATATTAATGAAATTGAGAGGAGAGAAGAGATCAGATACAAAGGAATACGAAGAAAAAAACAAAGAAACGACTACAGCCCTTCAGCTTCAAAGGGGTTTTTAGCTAAAACTACAGAAACTAAAACTGCTAGTATACAACAGAATCAAAGTTGAAAATTATTATGGAATTTAATCAGAAAAGCAAAAGAAAAGAGAAGAGAAAAAGAGGACAGGTGTAAGTACACAAGGATAACATAGAAAAACACAACAGAAGGAAGGAAAGGAGAGAGAGGAAGAGAGAATTACCGGATGGAAAAGAAAAAGAGAAATAAGACGTAATGTTGAAATTATAGTAATAATTGATGTGAACTCCCCTTTGCTATTAAACCAAGAACTACCTAGACTGCAATGATACCCTATTTAGACGCTAACTAAGGTATACTCAGCAGTGGTCCCATGGGTTGATGATTTGAAGGCTTGATTATTATTTGAGGGAGTGGTGGTAGTCGCTGTAGGGCGCGGATAATTGTTGCAGGTGCAGGGAATGGCGGCGATGGTGGTAGGCTGATGGTAACTTTTTCACAGTTCCTGGCGCGGCACGTACTGTTGTGGTGTTTTTACCACTTTGTCTTTCCTTTAACCGATTGATGGGTTATGCTGGCTCAATCATATAAGATGAGCGGGGACTACACCTTAATGTACAAATCAAGAGAGTCGCTACCCCTTAATCTTTGTAGGGTTTAATGCGTGAATGATCGCCTTCACTGAAAATCCTTATCAAGACGGCTGGAGCTACACGTGGAATTTCCAATAATGTTTACTCCTACACGTGTAGTTTCCAATATTTTCCTCACAATTTATATTATGTTAATCCTTTGATTAATTGTGGACTAGTGATTACCACCAGAATTATATTACTAAATTTAATGCATCTTAATTTATACCCAATTCTATAATAAATATATACATGGGGGGGGAATTTTTATCTTTCCTACCTTTCTCCCGATTAGAGAGCGGTTTTTTAGTGGATAATTTCCACACGTAAATAGAGAAGAGTAAAGGTGAGGAAAAGAAAAGCATGTACAAAAAAAAGATGAAGAGGGAGCTAAGCAAAGAAAAAGTAATATATGATAAAATAAGTATGAGTAGAATAGAAATAGCAAAACCGACAAAGAACATTATAGGAGGAGGAGGAGGAGGAGGAAGGAGGGGGAGGAGGAGGAGGAGGATGGAGGAGGAGGAGGAGGAGGGGAGGAGGAGGAGGAGGAGGGGGAGGAGGAGGAGGAGGAGGAGGGAGGAGGAGGAGGAGAGAATAGCTGCAGGAGAGGAAAATTAAAATTAGGATGATTTTTGCCTGGCGGGTGCTGTGTTTACTGTTGGTCTCATTTCTGTAGACATTCAGTGCCGATTTTCCTTCCACCTACGACTTGCTCTTTCCCCGGAACTGCGCCGCCCCGGGACACACACAAGACAAGAAAGAGGAGGAGGACGACAACGAAGAGGAGAAAGTAAAGGGAGGAGGAAACTAATAAGCATAAGTCCTCTATGAAATTAGAATAATTAATAATAATATATAATAAGAATTTAGGAAAAAATACTGTAGATGAAAGAGTGTCCTAACAGTGTCAGGGGTCATACAGTGTCAGGGTGTCATAACAGTGGTCAGGGTGTCCATAACAGTGTCAGGGTGTCATAACAGTGCAGGGTGTCATAACAGTGTCAGGGTGTCAAAAACAGTGTCAGGGTGTCATAACAGTGTTCAGGGTGTCATAACAGTGTCAGGGTGTCATAACAGTGTCAGGGTGTCAGGAGAGTGCTAGGATGTCATGACGGCGCCAGGGTGTCATGAGGGTGCCAGGGTGTCATGAAGGTGTCAGAGTTTCTTGCGAAGCCAAGTGTCATAATGGTACCAGGGTGCCATAAAGGTGCCAGGGTGTCAATGCGGGTGCCAGGATGTATATGAGGGGGCCATGAGTCATGAGGGTGCCAGGTGGCATAACAGTCCCAGGGTGTCATGCGGGTGCCAGGATGTATATGAGGGTGCCAAAGGGTGTTAGGAGAGTGTCAGGGTGTCATGAGGGCCAGGGTGTCATGAGAGTGCCAGGGTGTCATGAGGGTGCCAGGGTTTTCTGAGAGTGCCAGGGTGTCATGAGGGTGCCAGGGTGTCAGAGAGTGTCAGGGTGTAATGAGGGCGCCAGGGTGTCCTGGGGGTTTGCCAGGGTGTCATGGGGGTGCCAGGATGTATATGAGGGTGCCAGAGGTCATGAGAGTGTCAGGATGTCATGAGGGTGCCAGGGTGCCATGAGGGTGCCAGGGGTGTCATGAGTGTCGGGGTTTGCCATGAAGGGTGCCAGGGTGTCATAACAGTGCCAGGATGTCATAACAGTGTCAGGGTGTCATGAGGGTGCCAGGTGTCATGAAGTACCAGGGTGTCATGAGGGTGCCAGGGTGTCATGAGAGTGCCAGGGTGTCATGAGGGTGCCAGGGTGTCATGAGGGTGCCAGGGTGTCATGAGAGGCCGGGGTGGCATGAGGGTGCCCGGGGTTCATGAGGGTGCCAGGGTGAAATGGGGGTCAGGGTGTCATGAGGGTGCCAGGGGTCATGAGGGTGCCAGGGTGAAATGAGTGACAGGATGTCATGAGGGTGCCAGGGTGTCATGAGGGGGGCCAGGGTGTCATGAGTGTCAGGGTGCCATGAAGGTGCCAGGGTGTATAACAGTGCCAGGATGTCATAACATTGTCAGGGTGTCATGAGGGTGCCAGGGTGTCATGAGAGTGCCAGGGTGTCATGAGAGTGCCAGGGTGTCATGAGGGTGCCAGGGGTGTCATGAGGGTCCCAGGGTGTCATGAGGGTGCCAGGGTGCATGAGAGTGCCAGGGTGGCATGAGGGTGTCAGGGTGTCATGAGGGTGCCAGGGTGAAATGAGGGTCAGGGTGTCATGAGGGTGCCAGGGTGTCATGAGGGTGCCAGGGTGAAATGAGTGACAGGATGTCATGAGGGTGCCAGGGTGTCATGAGGGTGCCAGGGTGTCAGGGAGAGTGCCAGGGTGTCATGAGGGTGCCATGGTGTCAAAACCCGTGCCAGGGTGTCATGAGGGTACCAGGGTGTCTTTAAGGGTGCCAGGGTGTCATGAGAGTGCCAGGGTGTATGAGGGTGCCAGGGTGTCATGGGGGGTGCCAGGGTGTCATGAGGGTGCCAGGGTGTCACGAGGGTGCCAGGGTGTCATGAGGGTGCCAGGGTGTCATGAAGGATGTCAGGGTGTCATGAGGGTGCCAGGGTGTCATGAGGGTGCCAGGGTGTCATGAGGGTGCCAGGGTGTCATGAGAGTGCCAGGGTGTCATGAGGGTGCCAGGGTGTCATGAGGTTGCCAGGGTGTCATGAGGTTGCCAGGGTGTCATGAGAGTGGCCAGGGTGCCATAAAGGTGCCAGGGTGTTATATGGGTGCCAGGGGGTATATGAGTGCCAAGGTGTATGAGGGTCCCAGGGTTGTCATGAGGGTGCCAGGGTGTCATGAGGGTGCCAGGGTGTCAGGAGGATGCCAGGGTGTCCTTACAGTGCCAGGGTGTCTTCCCTTTTTCCTCTCTTCCTCCCATCGCTTTTACCAGGTGTCATAAGAGTGCCATGAGGGGGATAAGGAAGCCCTAAACATCCCTGAATATGGTCCTGTCTTTCCAACACTGCCTTCTCCCCTCTTCCTCCCGCTGCGCTTTCTTCTTCCTCTCTTCCTCCTCTTCTTTATAAACGGGCTCGCCAGC
>JACEEZ010008315.1:0-15000 GCA_016584305.1 Chionoecetes opilio | reverse complement strand
CCCACATACTAGCAGCAAGGTTGGAAGGTATAATACTCCACCTCCAGAGGTGGTAGAAAAGTATCCACCACCACAATAAACGAAAACCACTGTTATGATATGATGAAGTAACACGCCAGTGACGGCGATAATTGTTCGTGAGGGCTTTACTGGCCGTGTCCTCTGTCCTCACCCGTTTATCTGTGTTTCCTGGATGCCAGAAAGGCGTTTGACAGATTTAATTACTGGAAGCTCTTTCATAAATTCTCGTCAGGGGGACACCTGGGTACAATGTTAATTTATTAATGTATGGTACACTACCCAGGAATTTACTGTTAAGTGGGGTAATTCCTTCTCGCTGTCCTTTTGTAATGCCAATGGTATTTGGCAGGGGGGGATTTTTTCCCCCCACCTGTACAATGTGTACGCGGATGATTCTCAGTGCCAACCTTCGTGATACAGGTATCGGGTGCCACATACATGATGGGTGCATCAACTCACTGAGCTATGTGATGATATGGTACTGCTCGCACCCACTGTGGATGCGTTGCAGGACCTTATCAATGTGTGTCAGGTGTATGCTGCCAAGCATGACATTGTCTACAACACCACTAAGACAGAGTGCATGGTAGTATCACCGGCACGCACTCAGGTGAATTACCTGAAAACAGCATGGCTCGGTGGGTCTGCCCTCACTTTTGTGGATAGATTCGCATACTTAGGCCATGTTATATCCCACGACATGACTGATGATGATCAGTCATGTCGGACCATCTGTCATCAAGCAGACCGACCACCAAGCTTCTTGTCGTGGGAAATACTCTACAGAGGAAATTCTCCTACTGTAGCAGAGAGGTGAAGATGGAGTTATTCAGGAGTCACTGCTACTCTATATACTGCAACTCGCTGTGGTCGCGGTACAAGGTGGCCACTATGAACCGCCTTAAGGTCTGTCACAATGACATCCTTAAGAGGCTTCTGGGGCTGCCCAGGTGGTGCATCTCGTCTCTGGCTTTCGCTAGGAACGGGTGTGAACAATCTGGATGTGATCCGGCGACACTCGTGTTCAATTTAGGAGTAGGGTGGATCTCTCTACGAACTCCATATCATCTCTGTCAGGCAGAGCTCGGCCTATGTATGTGGACCTATACAACAGCGGTGGCTGGGTCTGCTGTTTGGCAGAATGTGGGGTAGCGCAGGTGTCCATGTATGCTTTTCTATGTACTTTGATAGTATGTCCCCTAATGTGCCTGTACTTTGTTCTTGTTTTTTGTATTTGCTTAGTACTAATTTTACTCCTTGGCTTGTTCTTGTTGCTTTGTTTTTTGTCTGTATGCCTCCGGGCGAGAATAAAATTATTATTATTATTATTATTATTATACCAAGATCTATATATTCTAAGAATATATAGATTTTGCTCTATAGTTACATTGGTAACTGAGGACGAATCAACATCTCTCTCTCTCTCTCTCTCTCTCTCTCTCTCCTCTCTTCTCTCTCTCTCTCTCTCTCTCTCCTCTCTCTCTCTCTGTGATGTGTCGTTGATTTGTCACCGGGAAGTGTACCAGGGAAGGATGGAGGCCCAAAAATAATGTCTAAAGGAGATTTGAATCAAATTACATATATTTTCCTTACTTGTAGGTTAAATACTAACTATTTATGCAAAACAAATGGCCGACGCCACCGAAAACGTTTTATCTTAGGGTGTCGACGCTGTAAGGGCTTAGGGTTTTTTTTTTTTTTTTTTTAAGAAATGTCTGAGAATGGACCCAAAAAAATGGGCATGAAAAAAAAATACCGGTACCGGTAATACCGGTATTGGGGAAAAACCGATCGATACCGGTATCTTAACTGATAACAGTATGAGGACGTACCGGTATTATTCCCGAAAACCGGTATCGGCAATACCGGTATTTTGTTGATACCGCACAACCCCACCTGAGTGCCAAGGCAACGCCCGCAGCTGCCCGAACAGGGACGTCACAGCGATAGTCAGAGTTGCCAAACGGGATATTTGACGCGTGCCAAAAGCTTTACGGTATACATTAATGATTCATGCAAGAGCTGGTCCCTACAAATAATTATAATGATGCCTACTAATAATAATAACACTAACAGCAATAATGATAAAAACAATAACACTATTATCAAAAATGATAATGATGATAACGATAGTGATAATGATGATACTAATAATACTGATAATAATAACAATTTAATAGTAATAATAAGTATTGCATAAAAATCTACCGAGTTAGTGAAATATTGCAAGATGTCACCGCAGAGTTTTCCACCCACACTTTCTTCTCTATACCTCTCACACACACACATCATATTTCAATTAATGATGTGAAAACTGAAAAATGTCTCATGAGAGAAAATGAGAATGAGAGAGAGAGAGAGAGAGAGAGAGAGAGAGAGAGAGAGAGAGAGAGAGAGAGAGAGAGAGAGAGAGAGGAGAGGAGAGAGGAGACGAGAGGAGAGAGAGAGAGAGAGAGGAGAGGATGAGAGAGAGGAGAGAGAAGACAGACAAGATACGGCAGAGAAGACAGAGAGAGGGCAGGAGGAGAAGAAATGAGAGCAAGAAGAGATAGCTGAGAGGGGAAACCAGACAAATAGTCGTGGCATCCATTTCACAGCAAGAGGGCAGGAGAGGAGAAAATGAGAAGCCAAAAAAGTGACGAGGAACCAGAAAAATCAGGAGGACGAGAGAGGAGAGAGAGAGAGAGAGAGAGAGAGAGAGAGAGAGAAGAGAGAGAGAGAGAAGAGAGAGAGAGAGAGAGAGAGAGAGACGAGAGGGAGAGAGAGAGAGAGAGAGAGAGAGGAGAAAAAAAAATGGATTGGATTATTGAAAAAAAGCAAGGAAAGACGACAGCTGTAATGAACTACTATATAAATACGACGAAACACAAGCAAATATATAAAAGCATGAATGAAGGG
Source organism: Chionoecetes opilio (assembly GCA_016584305.1). Classification (NCBI taxonomy): domain Eukaryota; kingdom Metazoa; phylum Arthropoda; class Malacostraca; order Decapoda; family Majidae; genus Chionoecetes; species Chionoecetes opilio. The sequence continues at coordinate 12,081 of JACEEZ010008315.1, read as the reverse complement.
ATCGTAAATCAACCTGAGGGATGAAACGAGGCAGGTAGCGATGGAAGGGAGGCAGGGAGAGAGGCGGCAGAGGATGCAGGGGCAGGCAGGCAGTGGTGAATGGACCCATTTACTCTACCTGAGGTAACTATAGATTGAAAATCTTCAAGTTTCATATAGTAAGGCAGTGATGCTGATTTTTCGATGTGAACAGTATTTTTGATGATACAGCCAATTTAAGTGCAGGAAAATTTGTGCGCCCTAAAACATCCGGCGCCATGTTGTGACGTCAACGACTCGTCTGCTACAGACCAGGGCCCGTATTTATAATAGCTTATGGGTTTCCCATAAGCAGACAAAATGGCGAAGTTCGCCATAAATCACCGAAAATTCCATAAGTGCTCGTGTTTTCCCATAAAGTTGCCCATAAGCGCTAGGGGATGTCCGGAGGTCCCATAAGGATCCTTATGTTGACATAAGCCGTCAACATGGCAGCAAAACAACTCTTCCGCCAGCGCCAACTCGGGCATTTTCGTGCCAGAAGAGACGTTCTCGGCTAATTGAATGACGAAGAACTTGTCAAGAGGTATCGGCTGAACCATGAGGGAATTATGATGTCACTCTCGTAAATGCATTCCTCCAGAGTAAATAAAAAAGGAACCATACACTGACAGCGGGAATGAAAATTATAATAACAGTATGATTGTTTCCTCGCCACTGGCAAGATGCAGCAGGCACTGAGCAGTGCAGCTGCTGCAGTGATGACCATGGAGCAGCTGGAGTGGACAGGGAAAATGCTTGCTCAAGGCCGTCCATGGTAATACTCTCGTGTACCCAAATTCTGTGCGAGACAACAATCGAGAATTCTCGCCAACGGAAATTTTCGACGACAGTTCCACTTCTACATAGATGAAAAGGATGAGTAAAGGGTTTTCATTGTTTATTTGACAACATTTTTCGAAGGCATTATTATTTTCTATTTAGTATTGATGTTTATAATAAATTTAGCTCTTGTTTTTGGCAGAAATGAAGGTAAAGATTTGTTTTACCTACGCAGTCATATCTATCTTCTGGAGGGCTATCATTTCAGCTTCAACACGTAGTGAGATACTACTTCCGGAAAAACAAAAATGTAATACTTGGAATCAAGGTTAATTTTTTACACTAGGACCAGAATTACCTACACAATTGGGAATGTGCTTTCTGGTTACCTTAATGGATTCTAAGAAACTCTCAATGAGTTTCTGTCGCAAATCATTACTTTTGGAGATATCAAATGTTTTTAGTAAGAAGCGTATATGACATGAAATTAAGTAACCTAAACCCACCTTTAGATTCACTAACCTAACCTAATGTAACGTAACCCCACCTATAGATTCACTAACATAACTCCACCTTTAGATTCACTAACCTAACCTAACTCCACGTTTTAACCTTCTAACTAAAGCCAAATCCTCATTAGAAAGTGTCCGCGGCAAGGGAAGAAAAGCAGAGGCGATGCAGGTCACAAGAGGAAGAAGAGTGAGACGCACGTAAACACTTGTCTTTCTCCTCCCTATAAATAACAGGTATTGTTGTAATGTTTGCCCATACTCCCCCCTCTCCCCCAAAACAAGTTTGGGCACCTTGGGGGATATGCGGGATATTTGGCTGGGGTACAAAATGTGCGTTGCAACCACATAGTTATTGAGTTAGGTAGTGGCGTAAAAGTTCCCTAGATCTAGGAAAAATTGACTGAATTTCTTCAGTCAAGAAAAGTGTGGACCTGCTGACGATCCTCACAAACAGAATGACCGGAGTATCGAGTCCACCCCACCATCCCCCACCCCTCCCATTAAGAAGTAAGATAAAACAAAATTTGGTTACCGGGGGTGTCGAGGGGCCCCATTAGGTTAGGTTAGATTATCGGGTAATTATCGCTGTTAGAATAGGTTATCGGGTGATTATCGCTGTTAGGATAGATTATCGGGGGTCAAGGGGGGCAGAGCCCCTCGCTAGGAGGTTAGGTTCAATTTGCTTAGGTTAGGTTAGATTACGAGGGGGGCCTTGTAACCTCGGAGCTTGAAGGTTAGGTAAATTTCCCATATCTAGGGAAAATTACCCTAGATATAGGCAATTTTGACTCCTACACAACTCTAAAAATACGTGTTTTCGACGCATTATTTAGTCCCCACCCTCAAACCCCGCATTCCCACAGGTCCCCAAGCTTGTTTGGGGCAAGGGGGAGAGTATGGGCAAACGCTAGAAATTGACCAAATAACATCATATTTCCAAATGTAATGGCGGAAGGGTGACGGAAGGATACACACAAGTTAAACCATGTAGTAAAGGAGGAGAAAGAAACAATAGCCAGGGAGGAAGTGATGATCAGGCAGAGATACGGCAGTATACGTAGCTACAGATACGGCAGTATATCTACCTAGCTATATGTATACTGCTGTATCTGCCTGGTCATCACTCCCTCCCTGGCTTTTGCCCCTTTCCCCTTCTGTACTACGTGATTTACCTGTTGTGTTTCCTTCCGTCACCCTTCTACCATTACTTGTGGAGATATAACATATTATTTATAGGGAGGAGAGAGACAAGTGTTTACATCGTTCCCCGCGTAAAACTTTTCTACGGGATCTTATTTACACGTAGCCTATATATGAATTAATCCTTTAATATTGCTTTATTTTCAGTTCGTAAGGTTCTCACATAATTTACTGCTCATATTTTACTGATTTCAAGCGTTATTTCATGATCTAAGAGACATTTTAGGGTAATGTAAATGCTACGTTTAGCGCGAAGTTGTGTCAGCAGGAACTGCTAGACCCATAGCTATGGCGGAAATTTGCTCCATAACATAGAGATCTTATGGGCAACTTTATGTTATGTCGAACCTTATGGGAACCCCATAGCCTTATTATAAATACCGGGCCAGAGACACAACTGTCAAGCTGCTGCTCCATAGTAACATTGACTTACATTACCCCTACTACCGCAAGATGGTCAGTAATCCTCCTTCAAGTTATGTGGTAGGTTTTCACTGTGTTTGTGAATATAAGTTGTAGTTTATAAGGAAGAAGTGAATAGACAGGGACAATTGGCCCATGTCACCAGGCAAGTGTTGAATTTTGGCATCGCAACTCCTAACAAAGAGATCAAATGACATGTACAGCTAGACAGATAGACGAACTCATAGAAGAACACTTAGAACAGGTAGAATGAGAGTGCCTTCCACGCCGCACACACACATTTGATCAAGAGCACACTGCGCATACCACGCACACACACACACACACACACACACACACACACATATATGGTGAAGAGCACAGTGAATATAGCGCCTTATACGTACACACACACACACACACACACACACACACACACACACACACACACACACACACACTGGCCAAGAGCACATAATGAATAGAGCGCCTAGCATCCTAAATGAAGGGGAAGTGCACACTTTTGGATGCGTTCCCGTGCCCACAGCATTGTCACAACAACACACGCCGCGTGTGTGTTGTGTGTATGTGTGTGTGCGTATGTGTGTAGGCGTTTCTTACCTCATCAGCATACACATACAGACACCAATCACCAATCCGTAGTTACCAGTCAACCTGGCAATAGTCACCCAGCAGTCATCAATCACCTAAAGTCAACTATCCGGTGACTTTAACAACAATATATCTGACCTTCTTTTGTCTGCGGTGAGGAGGACACATACACAGGCTGGTCATGAGCACACAGTTAATTTGCGCCCTTCTACACCCACCCACCCACCACCTGGGGCGGCGACGCCTCACGGCGCCTCTTCCCACCTACTCCTACGAGCCACCCTCATCCTCCGTAGAGGAGAGGTCAAGGCGCTTCCTCGATGCGCGTCTCGGTGCTGCCATGGAGAGTTCACTATAGACAACCGCCCCCTCTTCCGCTGCTGAGCCGTGAGTGCTGGTTGCGCTGCCATGAAACAGTCGTGTAAGGAGAAGAGCGTTGTTTCCTGCTTAAGGCCGATTCCCACTAGCCCACTTGTACGGCCGCCGTGCAACAACAATGAACAACAATGACGTCACAATGACGTCACAAAAAAAGTCGACCGCACCGCCGTACCGCTGTACGTCTGCCGCACAAAGTTAAAATCAAGTCATCTCTCCCGCTCGGCGGTGTCCGCTCGAGCGGAGGTGCAAAACTGTGCCCAGTTACCACAATTACCACTCAAGCGGTGATGGTGGTGACGTCATTGTTGGGGCGGTGTACGGCAACGGCGGCCGTAGAAGCGGGCTAGTGGGAACCGGTCTTTAAACGGTGGCGTCGAGCATGCGACGGCACATCATCGGGCCCAAGTTTAAACCACCAAACTAAGAATCTAGAAGAAACCGGGTAACCGGAAAGTCTTTCCTTGCCGGTACCAGGGACCCCTGGAACAAAAAAGTCACCGTTAGGGGGCCTCCCGCCAAGTAGAGGCTGAAGTGTCGTGCTTCAAGACTTTGCTGGAGAGGAAGGAGCCCACAGTGACGTAATGGACGGTGTATCCTGACCAGAGGCAACATACAGTATCATCGGCTTAAGCGGGCCACCCTAAAAAAACTGCGCGAAAAATTCCACAGCGTACGGCTGACGATCCCGCATCTCCATAAGCCTCACGCCGACAGTCTGTGTGTGATATGGCCGCGCAGCCAGGTTCCTGACGCCGTGCTTTTCATCAAGTCTCTGCTGTTGGAGGCGAAGGAAGGCACACGAAGGAGCAAAGTACCCGCCGCTTATCCGGGCCACCCCACGGTCATCTCCCTGACACGAAGGAGCAAAGTACCCGACGTTAATCCAGGCCACGCCATGCTCCTCTCCTTGAGGTGACAAGCACCTCCGCCGCACTTTCACCTTAAAGCTGGTGACGACTTGGAGAAAATATTGTGATGAATGTTAAACACTTGAAAACGAAAGGAAAGGCGTGCCATTGAGTACCGGGACTGTGGCGAAAAACTTCAAATTGATATATTTAACTAACCTATTACTCTTAATGTTATTTTAACTATTTAACTGTAGATGTTAATTGTGTCATATTTTTCTTAATAATATATATTTTTTCACAAACTGGCCTTTTCCAAAACATGTGGTGTGGCAAAACACAAAAGGGCAGATTCCTTATTCTATGATTTCATAAAGTAGTAAGTAGAAAAAACAAAGTAGTTTACTTCGTAAGTACCATAACTATTTCTTATTCATATCCGTGCCAAGTCTATGAGTGCGCTGGTGTCAATTGCTAAAGAAATCGGGACAAACCGGGCATTTTCACCGCCAAACTCTTAGAAATTTCTGAAACTTCGCACATCAAAGGTCAAAAAGGTGACCGCATAGCAAAAGATAAAAATGCTCAAATAGTTTTGCATTAGCGAAAAGTATTATTTAGAATGGGGAGAATTCTGAATAGCTAACGCCACCAGATGTTTCTAGCGCTGTCACTTCCTCTGCACTTTGAGCCTGAATGATATATCAATCACCGAAAATTCCCTGTGCTTCATCGGGGCATATCATCAGAAACTACACTTCAATACAGTAACTGAAACAGTTCCTAATAAAAATGTAGTTTATCATTTTTTTTTCTGCAAGGGATGACATATTGGCAAAAACAAAGAAATACTTTAAAACTATAAACTATAAAATTTAAATCTATAAAAATCGTCTTTTCATGAAACCACTGCAAATTCAAGCAGAAAGAGGCTGCAGGAAATTTTATTTGTATCGTAGCATTCACTGAGTAGCTACCTGTTTGTGTGTGTCTGTCTCTCTTTCGACGAAAATTTACCCGGGAAGTCATTTTAGTTAGTGGCATTGCAGCGACAATCCTGTAACCAATACTGTCGAGACTTTTGTTTACTAAACAAGCGGGGTGATGATCTACCAACAAGTATTTAATAACATATACTTAATACCAACAATACATAATAACACGTAATACTTAATAACTACAACTGAGCTGAGACCTAAGCGGAATGAGGACAACAACAAAGTGAGTAATATCAGCTGCTGACGTCGGGGACGATTTCTGTGGGATGCTAAACTCCATATTGTTTCTTGATTAAATTTTGTCGAAAGAGGGACATACACACCCAAAACAGGACTCAGTGAATGCTACAATACAAAAAAAAAATTCCTGAAACCTCTTTTTGCTTGAATTTGCATTGTTTTCATGAAAAGACTATTTTTTAAAGATGAGTTTCAAGTATTCTTTGTTTTTGCCAATATTTTGTCTCTTGCAGGGAAAATAAAATGATAAACCATATTTTTATTAAGATCTGTTTCAGTTATTGTATTGAAGCGTCCCTTGTCCCTTCCTTGATCTGCCCCGAAAAAACCACAGGGAATTTACGGTAATTGATGGATCATTCAGGCTCAAAGTGCAGAAGAGTGACAGCGCTAGAGACATATGGTGGCGTTAGCTTGAATGTTTCTCATACACTTGGATCTACCTGCAAACACGAACGATGTGCATTACCTTAAATAGTGGGAGCGAAGATGAAAGTGACACTAGGCAGGTCATGATAGATATTTTTTAAAGCTTTTGAGGATAAATGAGTATTCGTTGGTGTCTATTACTTGATGTTTCAAGGTAATGTTCAAGTGATTAGCGTGAATAAGGTGATGGTGGAAGGACGGGTGGAACGAGAGGCGGAGAGTGCGTGTCCTGTTCAGCTCCATCCTCTCACGCGCACCTCAGCGCCGCTCAGTGTGACCCTCAACACCTGAAGGTTGAGATGGTTTACCTCAACGATAAATAAGTTTTCACTCCTAACTAATAAAATTAAATCCGAAAACTGTTTGATGAAATATATGTTAAAGTAACAATGGGGTAACAAAAAATATCAGTGCATAGGGGGTCCGAACCCCGGTCCGTTGCATACTGCAAACATTCAGTTTAAGTGCTGATTTATTGGGAGGGTTGGTATGCCTTGGAATGGGTGTTTCTGGAGTTCAAACCTTCCAACGATTGTTTACCTCACAACGCTTGTTTCATAACTCCAATAACGGATGATGCTACATACTGCCTAACTAAACTCAGCTAACTCAGTCATTGTCGGGACACCAATATGATGGTCACGGCAATCATCATGAAAACCATAGAGGCCACACGGCAAAAATATTGTAGCCCTCCATAATGAGAACTGCAGTGTGTGTGATATAGCCCGGCGGTGTGGTGTTCACAGAACAACACAGCACAATGGTGGATTCAGATGCATTTTACCTTAGTGCGTTGGTTCTGCATCCATGCCTTCATGGCAGAATGCGGTCTTGGCTGCAGGCGTAGCATTTACTAACAATTGATATATTAATAAAATGTGAAGCATGATTTATGTCACTATAGTTTTATTTTATGACTCAAAATGTATTATTAACTATCTTCTTTACCAATGATGTGCAATCATTGATTATGCACATTTTGGCCCAACACGTTGCATTTTCACAGGTTATGTTTATTTCTCTCTCATATGTGGTGTTATGTCAAATGATATGACAATCGTTAAAGTGTGTGGCGGCAATTACCACGTAACGCTGCCGTTACCATGGCCGCATTAACGTCCCACTCAGATAAACAAATACGAAATACTAGTATACATTGGAACCACCACTGTCATTCGTTACCTGCTATATCATAGTCCCTCGTGTGGAATTCTGAATGTCACACTCTGTATCAATATGTAAGTTTATATAAACAAAATAATGCTCATTGTTGACACTGTACTACGCTATATGGTGATATATGGCATATTCCTGCCATCAGCACCATGGAGCTATAATAATCTCCATAATATATATTATATATGTATCTACACCTCCATGATCAGGACTACCAACATATAGCTGGTATCAACACTGTTTTCGTATCCTTCATTCCGTTGTGTACATAATGTTTCACGCATATAGTGCTCCGATACATTATTTACCCATAGTATAACACCTGATATGAGAACAGGAAGAAGGTAATGACGAGCGAGCGAGCGGAAGAGGGATAGGGAGTTAGTAGAGAGGCTTTGTTAGTGGGTGGAGGTGTGGTGATGACGGGACGCCGCAGCTGCCAAACCTATAGCAACAACCCTACTTATGGCGTGCTACTGCACCGGCCCGCTAAGTTTTCCCTATAATTCGGAACAGCCGCTTCCTTCCTCTTCCTTCTTCCTTCTTTTCTTCCTTATACTTTTACTTATACACACACCTACCTACCAGCTAGCCCAGCACACCTGCCAAGCCGACGTTGCCAGCCAGGGATCAGCTCATATGCCTCACCTTTACTACTTATTCCCTGGAACCGTAATAACACCGCGTTCTTCTTCTTCTTATATATTCTTGCCTTAAACAGTACATCTTCTTTCTTCACACAGCAAGCAGTCTTCCGTTTGCTTCTATTGTATGCTTGCCTTTCAAGGAATGAACAAGTTAACAAGTTAACCACCAGACTGATGACCTAAGAAGTACTAAACAGAGTGTCACGAAGTTTTGCACGGATCTATGATGTTCCTTCCGTTCCTTACGGGTTTCGAGGCTGTCAGTCACTTAACAAACCTCTATTTTGTCGCATTCTTATTGTTGGTCCTTATTCTATCCCCTGCCCCCCCCTTCCTGGTTCTCTTCTACCTCAGTTTCGTACCTAAAGGAGTAGGAAATATTGTCCACCGATCAACACCTCCTTCACACACACACACAGGATCAAGTCTTCAGTGGGCAACACGCGCCTCTGCTCCTGTCCTTCCCGCCCTTGGTCACGTCCCTCCTGAAGGCCTTGTGACGCTACATGCGTGTTGTGCCTGCCTGAGGGCGGGCACGTTCAACGCACAGCCGCGGGAGTGAGGCGCCGCGAGGAGACAGGCGGAAAGCAGGAGGAGATGAAGGTGTTGAGATGGCAGCGGTGAAAGGTGAAAAGCACATTGCGAGAGAGAGAGAGAGAAGAGAGAGATGGGAGAAGAGAGAGAGAGAGAGATGAGGAGAGAGAGAGGAGAGAGAGGAGAGGGGAGAGCAGAGAGGAGAGAGAGTCTTAAAGTGTTGTTTCCTTCCTTCTCCCTTTCTTTATCTGAGATTGATGTGAGGATGATACGCATGTGACTGAAAGATAACAATGACGTTTTGATGTTTGATGTGTGTTTTGTGTGGGGGGGGGGGCACCAGGGAACACACAGCAGGCTGAGTCAGTACTCACTTATAGGGCAGGACGCAGTAAACAGCAGGACGAAGAACACGATCCACAAAAACACACCACACCCCGCTTTTCCCTTACTCGGGCATCATCTCCTCCTCCTTCACTTCAACTTTGCTTTTATCTTACTTTAAAAACTTAGAAAAATATAGTGGTAGAAAGTAGTCACACAAAGGGTGGCCCAGTAGGGCTGTTGATGTCTGTTTTTTCCTAAGTTTTCCTGTCCGTTGCCTCTTACTTGCCCTGCCCCGCCCCGCCGCTGCCTGTACAGATCCTCCGCGGGGCACAGCGGAGGCAACAACACATACATCCTTCAACCAACACGTACAGGTAAACACTGAGCCGACTGCCGAGGCGCCGCGCTCACCGTCACTGCTTCGTCTGCTCGAGTCTCTCTCGCAGCCTCGCTCTCTCTGGGCCCCTTGTCCCGGGGTTCAAACTCAGCGGGTTCGAAGCAGTCTCGAGACTACGTGCGGTTAATTTTTTCTCTCTGCTCCAATGTTACAGTGTGTGCTTGAGTTTTTTTATTTTTTTTAAATTCAAACAAAGATATCAATAAGGCTTAAATTTACACGTTGTATGTGCAACTATTTTAAAAGCCATCCCATAAAAAGAGCTATACAATAAGGCCCTAGCATACAAAAATTACAATATATGCAGGGAAAAATTTCATGCTAAATTTACTAAAATATTCTTAAGTGTCAGTGTCATCACTTTCACTAGCGGGGACGTTTGGGTTTCACACCACCTGTGGGCAGTCAATTTCACTGGTGTGTGGACATGTTTTGTACGTCAAAGTGTGGCTGCCCGACCCAACATATTCCACAGCTGCGATGTCCTGGCTGTATAGGTGTGCTGGGTGCTGCCTCGAGTGTGATCGCGGGTTACCTTTACAAGCACGTTCAACAGGTGAGTCCTTGACCATTTCTGGACAGCACGTGGAGAAAGCCCCTGAGCGAGTGAGGTTTAGGGACCTCCTGCACCTGAGCTTTGTGACACACCACCAGCGCTGACACGTCCCGGCGATGCTCCAGCGATGTCAGCTTTGGACACGAGCGTGTCCTCCTTTATCCCCACCAGTCGAAGGGCACGTCGCTGTGCTGCATCCAGGGCTCTGCAAGTGGTGGCTGCACTCGACATCCATGACAAGGCACCCTACTCCATACCCCGGCCGTATCTGGGCCGTGTACAATGTTAGGATGCCTCGTGAGGTCGAGGCTTTCCCCCCCAAACCCTACGCAGGACAGACACGCGCAGAGAGGGCCTGGTGGACAACAGCAGCAACGTGGCTTGTGTCTCTCCCGAAGCAAAGCTGACTTGCCACGCGACTTTCCCCACTCCCAAACCAGTCTGAGCTGCCTGTTCAGCTCACTGACGGCGCGCTGGCTGTCGGGGCGGCAGTAAGAACGGGGAAAAATGTGCAGTCGTCAGCATATGCTGCCACTGTTAGTAGGTGAACCGAACAGATCTAGCAGTTGTTTAGATGTGCCCTCCCCAATTTGTGAAATAGTGTTTAATTTGTGTGTGTGTGTGTGTGTGTGTGTGTGTGTGTGTTACCTAGTTGTATTTACCTAGTTGAATTCTAGTTGTTTTTTTTACAGGGCCCTGAGCTACACTTGTATGGTCCCGTCTCCATTTTTAAAATTTTTTGGTTTTGCTTCCTTATGTTGGGGAAGAACCACCCCAGGAGGGGGGGCCCAAAACCCCCCAAACCCCCGGTCCCCATTCAGGGGGGACTGGGGTTTGGGGTTTTTAAGGGGGGCCCCGCCCTCTTCTCCGCCCCCCCGGGGATCGGGATTTTGGGTTTGTGAACCAAGCGGTAACCACTCACCGGGGGAGTCCCTTCCCCTTCCCCTGCGGGGGAAAAAGGGGGGGGGGGGGGGGGGGGGGGGGGGGGTAACAAGGCCTTCTGTCGGGAAAATTTTACCAAAACCCTGGTCAACGGGGGTGGACTCATTTCATGTCTTTTTCTCATGACAAGTATTTTTTCCCTTTGTTTTCAAGCCGGTTTCGTGCTCCGTGTGCCTCTAATTATTATCCTTGGGGGCCTCACGACACGCGCCCCCGCTGGGCCGCACCACACGCCACGCATCGCCTGCGTATCTAGGGAAAATAGCGATTTAAGGCCCTTTAAGGAAGCATTTAAATTTCACCCGGTGGTGGGGGGGGTGGGGTGGAGGGGAGACTCTGCAGCTAGGGACCCAGAAAATGTTGAAATGAGCAATTTTTTGGAAAATTTTTAAGCTATAGTAGGCCCTAATCAAGCATTTACAGAAGAAGTAAGTCGACAAAGTACTGACCATAAGAAAAATTTACGGTGTGTGTAACAGATGTGTCTGTACGGACAGTGGTAATGACAGGGGTTTTTTTGAACGCTATATGCAAAAAAAAGGGAGCAATACAAGGTCAAATTTACAAGTGGGTTTACAGAAGGCTAATATAATATACATTTAACAAATCATTTCAAAAAAATGCTTTTCTTTTCACAATATCCTTTAAGTTAATACTGTCGATAACTTGGATATGGAATGTTCATATTTTTGTGCACAATTATCGTTTTTTCGAAAACCCCGAAAGTACACATAAGGTCATCACAGAAAGACAAAAACCCCAGCATGTCTTCGTATGAGCCCATTTTTTTTAGAGTACCACAAAAAAGTAGATATTTTTCCTCCAACTGAAATAAACAAACATCCATGGATTATGCATTAATTACCCGTTTTATGCAGATTCGGCGTTTTTTTTAAATAGGAGCTACATAAAACATTTCAAGATCGTTACAAGTCGGTTTAGCATTGAGCTGAAAAGGTCTAGAAACGTTTCCCGGGTGATACTTTTTTTTTAACAAATGACCAAGAGTCCTAAAGTTTAAAGGGGGTTTGCAGAGAAAAATTTTTCTGAAAAAAGTGTCGATAATGTGGACTGTC
>JACEEZ010008314.1:421453-446008 GCA_016584305.1 Chionoecetes opilio | reverse complement strand
AATTATATTCATTTATAATTATATATATATTATATTTATTTATATTTAATCAAATAAAATTATTATATTATGAGTTGGAGATAATAGGAATACTGAACAAAGTGAAAGTTAAAGTCTCGCCAACGAATACGAGAGATCTGGTAGACGAGAGCCACCCGAGGTAGATAAACCACCCAGCCCCTCCCAGCCGCATATTCCCCAACTCTATGCGAGTATGTGGTTTCCGAGTAAGACGCTTGGCTGTAGCTCCGAAACTAACCATAGGCTTTTCTCGAAAATATGATCATTGGAATTCCGACGCAAAGTTACGATTACTGCTACAGGAAACCTAACCTAACCTAACCGTAACCTAACGTAACCTAACGTAACCTAAACTGACGTGTTCAAGAGAAAAACGCGACATACTGTTCCAGAAAACGGAAATATGCCTCCCGGCCACCCCCACAAACATCCCACTTCTCTTTGCGCTAACGTAGTATTAAAAGTTTCATATTTTCCTTGATATAATCTACTAAATCAAACCCCACGTCTAACCTAAACTAATCTGGTTTAACCTATCAACCGTTTGTGGCTGTAGCTAATAACATAACATTTTCGTATTATATGTATCACCATTACCACAGGAAATTGGGATTCAAAGTAAGGATGAAAAGATCTTTGTAGTGTTTCGATGTATCGCTCGAACGAGGGTTCAGATTCACGCGACGAGACTCGTATAGATAAATTAATAAAGCGCCAGTTACTGCCTGGCAGCCTTCGCATACGATCCTTGTTTCTTTACCCGACACTACATTTGGCGCAGCGAGAAGGATCAGCATGGAGTCCGCGGGAATGGTTCCGCCTCCACCGTACCTGCAGGAACCTGGTGACCGCCCGAGTACAACTTGAAGTGACTGGGAGACAAGGTTCACTACGTTCCTCACTGGAGTTGGAGCAGCTGCCTATTCGGCAGCCAGGAGGAAGGCACTACTGGTACACTGCGTGGGTGCCGAGGCACATAGCGTTCATCGTAGCCAGCCAACAGTAACTAACGAAGAAGGTGAAGACGAATACGACACTACCCTGAGACAGCTACGCTTGTTCTACACTCCGCAGGTAAACGTTGTGGTGGTATGATTCAACTTTTTACCAGCGAAGCCAGCGCTCTGGGGAACGACAGCAGAGTATGTTGCTGCACTGCGTGGTCTGGCCAAACACTACAATTTGGCGTGTTGCTGGAAGAATTGATCCGGGATCAAGTGGGGGAAAAAAACAGTGCATCCCATTCTTCGGGAACGATTCCTACGAAACAAGGATCTAACCCTGACCACACTACTGCAACAGGCGGAGGCGTTTGAGATATATATACGTGGATCGTAGATGCTGGAAACTTCGGACAGCTTGAGTGCCGGCGCGCCCGTTCAGGTGGCGACGCTGGGCACCGCACAGGAGCCGGAATTACAAGAAGCCTGTGTGATGATGGCTAACTCCAGTCAACGAGGCAAACAACTCTACGAGTTTAAGGACTTGCTTCAATTGTGGTGAAACAGGACATCTATCTCGTTCTGTGCAGTGCCTTGCCAAAGGAAGCGTGTGCCGTAGATGTGGGAAGCGTGGCCACTGGCCGTCGTGTGCCGTGCTAAGCAAAGTAGAAAGGAAACCACACCCAAGGACTGTAAGGAACTGACCGTCTTGTGTTGTTCGGGCTTTCGTCCCCAGCGTGTTTCATACGTAGCCCAAGTAGTAGTGGAAGAAATGATTTGATGAATTAGAACTCAAGGTGACCACACATAAGTCACATCCTTCTTTAGTAGAGTTGACATCGGGCTCACCGTTGCAGCGTATTCGGGAATGAAATGGAAAAACCATCCACATAACCTCAGGAAGCTCTTGAGCTCCTTGATATCAGTAGGAGCTGGAGCCTTCAGGATTGCGTTTGTGTGGCTCTGGAGTGGCGATATCCCATCATTGGAGAGGCGGTAACCGCAGAAGTCCACGTGAGGCTGTGAAAACACGGATTTACTTGTGTTAATGGTGACGTTGGCTTTTCGTAATTTCTCGAGCACTAGTCTCAGTCGTCTGTCGTACTCCTCTTGGTTCCTTCCGGTGCACACTATATCGTCGAGATAATGTTCACAGCCAGGTATGCCGGCCAAAACCTTATCTAGCACCTTCTAGAACGCAGATCCTGAAGACTCCAAACCGAAGGGACCCTGGTATGTTGGAATAACCCGTCGTGTGTTATGAACGCAGTAACAGGACGAAAGGAAGGCTCGAGAACCAAAACTAACAAAAAACCCAAAACTAAAAAATACACCATTTTGGTGTATACCAAAACGGCCCACAGAAGACTCCCAACGTAAGGGCCCGGGGGATGGTGACGACCTTAGTGTTAAAGCTCAAACACTTTTATATTTTCTCAAATGATATTGATGAGTATTGTGGGAGAGGCGAGAGGGAGGGATGGGTGAGTGGGGAAGAGAGTGGTGCTGGCTTCTGCGTTTTGTTTACATTTGGCGCGCGAAATCTTCCGGGAACCTGCAGATAAAAAAGACAATTCGATCGGCCCCACGTTTTTCCGGCCAATGTTTGCCGCGATTTGTCTCCCGGGGTTAAAACCGGCTGATATCTGCCGGTATTTGTCCAGTGTGAACCGGCCTTGACCGTTTCTGGCTGAAATAACGGTACATTTTCGGTAGTATATGTATCGCCATTATTATGCAATTGCCAATTGGAAATTAGTTTCAAAAGACTCAAAATGAAGCGATCTACAGAAAGAGATAGGTTATAATTAATTGTCAGGCTCGAAAATTACCTAAACCGTAATAATACCGTATCTTCTTTCCATGCACTATCATTTTCAATTCAATTTATACTCACCACAGCTTTACTTATTTTTTAGGGCGTTTCCTGAATTTTCAGCAATTTTTTTTAATCTGAATTAATCTCTTGCAGCATGCCTTTTTATAATGCGCAGGCAGGATTTCTATAGTGACGCCTATAATTAGAGGGTCATGCCGCCCCCTCTTGTCCTCCGATGCACTCGCAATCTAAGGTAGAGTTAATGGACAGGGCATTGTGGGTGTTCTTAGGCCACTCGACGATGCAGAAAGATTTTGAGTGGATTTATGGGTCTCACTCGGGATCGAACTCGAGTCTTCGAGAACGCCACACGGTGACGCTAACACTCTGCTACCGCCTCCCCTATAAGTGGATGATTAATTATTTAGTCCATTTTACTTCACAGTTTTACAGAAATTCGTCGGCTTCAAGGTTTTTCAGCCCACTGAAGGAAGTGGAGAAGACGAACCAGAAAATAATATGATGACCCCTCCCAGAAGTATTATACCCTACAGGAATTTGTTGCCTCTAAATATCTTGCAGTCCTGAAGCTGTTCTAAATTATGTTTGTGAGGGTCCGAAGGACAGAGGAACGAGATATAGGGAAGGAGAGAAGGATAAATTAGGGAATAGAAGAGAATAAGGGAAGTGGAAGAATCGTTAAGGATGGTAGTGGAAGCGAGAGGCGACAATGTTTTCGCTGACACAACTTATCCTTATCAGCCAGCAAGGGGAGGGCAGCCGCCACCTGCAGATTTGCTGACCTTAGCTGTTCTAAAGATGAGCGTCCAGACGAAGGGGAATAGAGAGACGGGAAAAAAGGAGAGATAAAGTGAGGAATAAGAAGAGAGAAGAGGAGATGAAGGAACAAGGAGTGAAGAGAAGTGGAAAGGCATTGCTTATATTGCTTATCCAACAGAATTGCCAGCGACCAAGGATCACCTCACACCATCACCTCACACCTCACTGATTAACTGTCACACTGATATAACCTTTGCCTTGTACCCACTGCCACACGCCTCGCCTGCCTCTGAACACAGGGAACAGGAGACAGAATCTATCTATACTCCGGTGTGGGCAGGCCTGCCTCGCGGTGCGCTGTGATCTCTTACGTGATCACGAGACTAGAGTCTTGTCTTAGTACAGCGAGCGAGGTTAACGCGTGGTATTCCTTCAAGGCCTCCTCGGGCGGCGCGCGTGCTCGGGTAGGTGGTAGGGACATATGAGTTCCACTCTGCGCGCCCCGGGGCACACGCCGCGTCCTTAACCGACGCCTCAACGCCCGCCGCTCCGCTTTGCCCCCGGGCAGGTACAACCCGACGTCCTGCAAGATACCTGCCCCTGTGGTTCCGCCTGGGCCCCCCTGGGATCCCGGGGCCGCGGCGGGGCTACTAAGGATCGCCCCGCTTTGCCCCACGGGGCGGGTACGTGCAACTCTACGTGCCATGACGCCCTGCAACACACCCCGCCCTGTGGCTCTCTTCTGGCCCCCTGGGATCCCTGGGCCGCGGCAGGGCTACTAAGGATCGCCCCGCTTTGCCCCCGGGGCGGGTACGTGCAAACTCAGGGTGCCAGACGCCTGCAACCACCTCGCCCTGGGGCTTCTCTTCTGGGCCCCCCGGGGGACCACTGGGCATTGCGAGACACACGCGGGGGGGCTACTAAGGATCGCCCCGCATTGCCCCACGGGGCGGGGTTGCAACTCTACGGTGTCCCGACGCCCTGCAAAAACATCCGCCCCTGTGGCTTCTCTTCCCTGGGCCTCCCAAGGATCCCGGGTCCCCGCAGCAGGGTTTTAGGATCCCTTGAGTACTACAGGTCTACCGGGAGGCTACGGGGCAAAGGGTGATGTTTTAATTATACAGTGCATGACAGGGCGGGCTATCAAGGATGCCCCCGGGGGACCTGTAGCCATAGGTGGGCGCGAAAAACGAATTTTTTTATCACGATAACCGATAAATCGATAACGATAACCTTATCGGCGATAACCGATAATCGATCACCGGGATAAATGTATCAATGTATCGCCCGATAAGGCGATAACCGATAAATCGATAATCCAAATTACGATACTAGCGATAACGATATTGATGTTTTAAATAAAAAATCTTAAACGCTATCAGTAAACTTTTAAAAAACCCTTCATTTACTTTTTGCCACTAATATCTTCTAAATTCAATGTTTATCCTGTCTTTCACTAATGAAAAGTACTGTTTTAAGTAAAAAAACTAAATTTGACTAAACGTAAATATATACGTTCATAGGTATTAGACGTTGTTCGGTTCCCAGCTCGGACCTACCTATTTCTGCCTCCAAGGCCCCGCGCGGCTCGCCCCTGTGCTAAACTGAAACCAGAAAATAAAATTATCGATTATCGCTAGTTTGGAACCAAAAGTATCAGCGATACCGATGAATCGATAACGCGGGAAAAAAAAAATCGGATAACCGATAACCCGATATCGTTATCGCGATAAATTATCGCGATAATCTATCGCGATAACGCCCACCTATGCCTGTAGCAAGCCAGGGACCTGGGGGGGGGACAGGGAGGGTCGCCCCCCGGCAATGCCGGGCTTTTACCAGCCTGGGGAGGCAAGCTCCCCGTATCTCCGACGTCGTGCCATGTACAACAATTTGGCCGGACATAGAGGAACAGGTAGAATGAGATATATGGGGTTTCTTTCCCCACATAAGCAAAACATACACCCTTTGTCACCCTACTCACCACTTCGTCACCACTACAACCTTTACTAACCTTACCTGGACATGGGCTGCACCCCTCCCACTAGTGCGGAATATTAACCAAATTGAAAGCAACTTATCTGAGTGGAATTTGTGTTTTGGGAGACAGGTGTTAGGGTGACGAAAGGGGATGTTTTGCTTATGTGGGGAAAGAAAGCCATATATCTCATTCTACCTGTTCCCCTATGAGTCGTCTATCTGTCTAGCTATACGAGTACATGTCATTGCATTGCAGGTTTTTTTTAAGCTCCCTATAAGGAATTCCGATCCCAAAAGTAATCACTTGCCTGGTGTCATGGGCAACTTATCCCTATTATTTCCACTTCTTCCTTATAAACTACAAAATTACATATTCACAAACACAGTGAATACCTACCACATTACTTGAAGGATGATTTCTGGTCATCTTGCGGTAGTAGGGGTAAGCAAGTTGGGGTTAGTGGGTGGTACTAGGACGGCCGTTTCCCCCGGGGTTTTTTTGCTCTGTACGTACTTTTGTTGACGTCAAAACTGGCGCCAGTCTTTTTTAAGCGTATATATTTCCTGACTTAAATTGGCGTATCATCATAAAACTTTTCCCCAAATAAAAAAATCAACATTACTCCCAAAAACTTTAGGCTTGAAGATTTAAAATCTACCGTTATCTCAAGAAAGGTAAATGGGCCCTTAAAGGTGAGGGGTTAGTGTCATCCTGCTGTCTTTGCGCCAGAAAGTGAATGGGCGCTACATTGTGAAGCCTGTTTGGGTGGGTTTTGGTGATGGGCGTAAGCCACAACTCACAAGTGATCGGGGCCCCCTATTTAAAAAGTTTTGGGATTGTTTTTGACTCGCTCGAGTTTTAAATTTGGCGGCCGGCGCCTAATCTTTTCGAGCGCACCAATCGTAAGATCGTCCAAATTTTCGGGGTTTGGCTGGGAAAGGGTGTGAGGGCCCTGCGAGCAGGGGGGGCGGCTAAACTCGTCCTAAGGACGTAAACATGAGTCCCACCCACTCCTGAGAATTTTTCGTGATAGGATAGATGTACTGGACGAACTTGTTGATACATAACTAATCAAGCGATACCGTTTGGGCCGAGAAGGGATTATATATGTGACACTAGTGGGGAGATGAAATAAAAACAACACTAAAAAATACGGCCTCAGGCTGACAAGTCACGGTGTGTTATTATTCACTCTTTGGGGTAGTCATGTTCCTCCTGCCTTATATATGTATGTGTAAAATTTGAAGTGCTCCCCCCCAAAAACTTTTTATGAAAATGGTTCATGTTGAGAAAAAAGCGTTTTAGAGTAGGCTCACTATAAAAAAAATGTAAAAAATTGAAAAAAGTCGTGATTTTTTAACCATGGAACAATACCATATAACTCTTTTCTTTCCCCACTGCCGTAGTCTTGATAATTTTTTTATTTTTCTTGAACATCTGTTAATATACCAAACCCCACCTCAACCAAAACTTAACTTTTTTTGGTGAAAGAACGATTCTAGGTAGTATATTTTCCGCTTTATATTCAATTGGCCAGGGGGAAAAAAATTTGGGTTTTAAAAGACCCAGAAGAAAAAATCTACACTTGACACAGGTTAAATTGCAGGCTCGAGGTTTCCTAAACAAACGGTAAATATTCCCGGGAGTTGGCGGTGTGTTGGGGGGGGCCAACCCCCGGACAATCGCCACCATAAATTTTATTTTTTTTAAACCAAAATAACTCAACAAAACCAAATCCAAATCTACCCTAATTTAAACTAACCTAAAAAAAACCCTTTAACAAAACCCAAATCAACCAAACCTAATCAAAATTTGGTAAATGGACGATGACTTTGCGGTCTTTTTCGACACCGACATTTTTTCCGGGTCTTCAAGGGGAATTTTCTAATGGAGATAGTTTTTTTTTGCGCAACCCAAAAAGTTAAAAAAAAAAAAAAACATCCCCAAATTTTTATGGTACCGTTTCCATTAAAACCTATCTCCATCAAAAAAGCACTTAAAACTTGTCCGGAAAATTAGTCGGGTCTTTGGGTTTTAAGAACCAAACCAACCTTTGGGTTTTTTAATAAAACCCAAACAAACCCTGGAAAATCTTAAAAACAGGTCTCCACGCAAACGCACAATTTGGTTCTAGTATTAACCTATGCTTAAGACATCTTTTTATATTTTAATGAGTGCCATCCTTACTTGCTACATGGCCGTTTTAAAATTTCAGGATCCATAATTTTTATATTTTTTATTTTGGGGTTGCGGGCCCGGAAGTTTCCAGTAGAAGATCTCGTAGCCGAAACGCCGTTGACAAAACGCGCATTTTTTTGCCACCATACGGGCACTTTGTAGCAAAATAAAAAAATGCCGGAAAAAAGGGTCTGTGGCACGGCCTTTAGGTTAGGTTAGGGCAGGTCAGGTTATTTTAGGTTAGGTTACTTTTACTTGGGTTAGTTTGGCACAGCCCCAAGGGGTAAAGGGGGGCTGGTTAGGGCTTAGGTTTGTCATCTTTAGAATAGAGGCTCCATCTCCTATCTTCTTTTTTATGGCAACAAGCTTGGGGCATGGTGGAAACCTGGGTTTTTGGGGGGGGGAGCACACACATAAGGGAAATTGGGCCCCCCCCCAAAAAAAAAATCCTTAAACTAGGGAAAATTTTTCCCATTCATGGACTTTAGGGGAAAAATTTCCCTTATATGTTGCCCCCCCCCAAAAAAACACACTCATAAGGGGAAAAATGCTCCCCACAAAAAAATCCCCAAAATAGGGAAAATTCCCCAGTCATAGACTTAAACGGGGTAAAATTTCCCCCTTTAAATTCATGAACTAGGGAAAATCCCATTTTGGGATTTTTTTGGGGGGGGGCCCTTTTCCCTTTGTGTGTGCTCCCCCCCCCAAAAACTCCGGTTTCCCACCATGTCCCCAAAACTTGTTGGCTAAAGAAAAAGATAGAGGGGGGAGCCTTTGTTCTTAAGATTTACCCTTTAAACCCTTTAACCCCAAAGTTATCTAACCCAACATTATAGGTTTCATTAAAACCATAAGACTCTGACAAAACTTTTTCCCGGCCCAAATTTTTTTTGTGCTTTTCGAGGAATAGTGTTTTTTTGGGAAAAGGGACCCTTAAATATTCGGTATAATTTTGTTTTGTTTTTAAACTGGGTTTCGCAAAATAAAACTATCTCCGGGAATAAAGGGCGAGGTTTCGCGGTCTTTTTCAGAGACCCGACTATTTTTTTCTTGGCCCAAATAGGGCTTGCTCTAATGGAGAAGTTTTATTTTGCGCAAAAAAAAAAAAAAAAAAAAAAAAAAAAAATTAAAATTAAACCCAACCTTATAGGTTTTAATGAAACCCACCCCAACTGTAAGGTTTTTTTAAACTAAAACCTAACCTATAGGTTTTTAAAGAAACCTACCTAACCTTAACCCCAAGTATACATTTTTTTTTTTAATTTTTTTTTTTTTGGGGGTTTTCGCAAAATAAAACTTTATTAGAACCGGAAAGGTAAAACTTTTGGGAAAAAGGGCCTTCACCCCATCTTTTTTTTCTTCCCCCTATAGCCAACAAGCCTGGGGGAAATGGCGGAATACGGGGGTTTTTTGGGGGGGGGGAAACAAATATAAGTGATTTAGGGTCCCCCAAAAAATCACAAAAACCTATTGTAAAAAAACAAACCCAAACTAACCAACCACAAAATATACCAAACCCAACCTTAAACCCCAAAATATAAACCCAACCCAACAACCTTAACCACAAAGTTAAATAACCTAACCTAACCCTTTAACCACAAAATAACCCCAACCCAACCCAAATTAACCCTTAAACCCAAAGTATACCTAAACCCAACCTTAAACCCCAAAGTAAGCAAAACCCTTTAAACCCCAAAAATAACCTAAACCTAACCTTAAAACCCCAAAGTATACCCAACCTAAATAACCTTAAACCCCAAAGTTACCTAAACCTAACCCAACCCTTTAAACCCCAAAGTATACTAACCTACCTAACCTAACCCAACTGGGCTTAGAATTTTTGAGGGACCTCTTTTCATACGGGGCCCTGTGGGTTAACCAAGGCGGCGCACCTGGAACTTTTCAGATGTGAAGTACAATAAACAAAAATACGTGCGGTAGTTCTTTTAGTAAAGCCGGAAGGGGGGCTCCAAAGTATTTCCCCAAACACCTATTTAGGGCCAAAAAAAATAGTCGGGTCTCTGAAAACGACCCCGAAACTCTCGTCCTTATAAACCCTATATCCCTTAGAAAAAGAACCCATTTGAGGGCCGGAAAAAAGTCGGTGTCTTTGAAAACGACCCCGAAGTCCCGTCATTATAACCCGGGGTCCTTGAGTATCTCTTCGCGATCATCTCGGGATAAAAATTTCCCCCGCAGGACATAGACTTTTTCCTTGCTTTAAAAGCTGGCCAAGGGGTGAAAGTCTTTTCCTGAAAAAAATTTTTTTTCTCGTCGTAGAGCGAAAACAATGTCAATGCTTGTGTCTTTTGAAGGGGGGGAAAGTTGCATATCTGGTACAATTATTTTATAGATGAATTCATTGTTTATCCCCTTTAGCAATTATATGAAAAAATTTTAATCTTGTGTTTTTTTAATTTTTATCCTTTTTTGATGACTCTTATATGATATTTCATGAAAACCAAATTGGACTCTTGCTAAATGTAGCGCTCAGCCTTGTCCCAAACCGCCCTCCAGGAGCGTCTTAACTTTCCCGAACCCTTTGACGCGGGTTAGGGGCAAACCCAGGACGAATCCTAAATCTTTATAAATATGGGCCCTGATCACCATTATCTACTCCCTACACAAGGCTGGTTTTAAACCAAAAGAGATTGCAGAGGAGGCAAAAGTTTCACTAAGAGCTGGTTGAAATAAATTCGCGACACAACCGATAACATTCCACCTACTCATTTAAATAGCCTGGTAGATCAAAGGCAGTTCACATCAAGACTACGAATTATAAACCGCCAGCTGACGAACATTCCTTCATGTACAGCGCGTAAAATTAAGGAATCAAACCATAGTTTTAATGCATAATATGTATGCGAGAACTGTTTCTCGATATATTCAAAAGGACTTGAACTTCCCTTCCCGCCGTGCGGCACGCAAGCCTTTCTTAACCCTCTCCACAAAGAAAATCGTGTTGCTTTCGCCAGAGAGTTACCTGGCCACTTCACAAAGTTCGTTCCATACTTTGGTTAGATGAAAGCATATTCACTATGACAGGTGCACCAGTATAACGCGTTCGTCGTCCAAAATTTGCTGATCGCTACGACCATAAATTAATATGTTGTTGACACATGTGAGGCATCCTGAGAAACTGATGGTGTGGGGCTGTTTTTCTTATTACGGAGTTGGAAATTAGTTTATTATAGAAGGTGTTACTCTGAATGGTGAAAGATATCTCGATTTAAGGGGCTCGGCCGGTTTTTGTAATTTTTTGTAATTTATTGGGCAAAGGTTATGATATGTATACCATAAATTAGGGACACCATGTACAACAATTGTAGACCAAGAAACATAATGTGTGGCTTTTATTTTTTTCACAATATAATATTTGTTTGTTTTTTTGGTTATTTTGAAATGCTAACTTCTCCTATGATAATTAACCTACACCAATGAAATAAATATGGTACAAGAACTTTGTTCAGACCATCAAAGTTACGTCGAGATAACTGAATAAAAATGTATGGTTTGCTGGATATGAATTTTCAAATTTTCAATCCCATTTTTACCACTCAAACACACACAAAAGAATCTGATAAAACTTTGCTCTGTCAGATATGAAGAAAAGCAAGTCGTAACTTCATTTTATCAGGTTTGGGCATATTGTGTATTTTTTTTCATTGAAATTGGCCCAAAACTAAAGATGGAGATATAATTTGAATGTAAGGAACTTATGTTTTGAGATACGGGCCAATAAAGTTTTTGAATACCTGTGAACAAGCATCAGTAAGTGATATAATGGCATTACCTTTTCTTTTATGAGTTATAACACATATACTAAAATTAGATTTATTTACATTCAATCATATATGTTCATGTTCTGGTATATAATCTTCAGTCTTCAGGCTCCTGGTCCCCCCCTGCCTCAGCATGAGGCAGGGTATTATCTCACTGAGAGTGGGTATCAGAGTTGCCCAGCTACTCATTGTTGCCAAGTTTTTGCTTGAAACCTCCATGGGCATCCCGTATTGTAGGTGTTTGCGTTTTTTTTTCGTTTTTTTTTCTATTTATACCTACGACAGATGCCATGTATCACTCTAAAGAGTAATTTCAAAAAAATTGCAAAAAAAGGTGGAACAAAATAGCATGAAAAATAGGGGGGATGGGGGGGTCCATAACACACCCGTATAATAAAATCTAAGGCGAATTTTGATGAAATACTTCGTATTTAGACTCTCAAAGGGTGTACGAAGCTGAGGAAAAATAATATACATTTTGTGAATTTCTCGGATTTTCGTCATATTCTGACCGGCCGATCCCCTTAATGCAGCGTTTCTTAACCTTTTCCGACCTCAGCACCCCCTGTAGTCAGCTCTAGGAAGTCCAGCACCCCCTATTTCTGGCTAACATCTGTTTACAAGGACTACAGTTGCTACAGGGATAAAGTAAAGTGAAGTGAAGTACTACTTGATCATTTGTTTTGTTCATTCTCCAAATATAAAACACCAAGGATGCCAATACTATCGGCAAAAGCATCTCCAGCGCTGCCCTCGCCAGTCCAGGGTACGCTACCAACTGATCACACCAGAAGCCAGACAATGGTAATATACGGAATTTTGTCTGACAACCCTGGTTCACCTGCAGATCAATAAGCTCCTCCTTGAGGTTGTCAGCATCACTCATGTCTGCCAGGAAGGGCTGCTGAATCCATTCTGGAAATATATGATCCTTAGGAAAGTACTTTGTCATGGTGGTCTCAAGGTGAGAGAGGTGAGCAACAATATTTTCTACAAGCATGGGGATGACTGTCTTATTCCCCAATATCTCGTCCAGGATAGGAAAGATTCCCACATTCCCTCCCTGGATTCGACGATTCCAGAGTGAAAGCTTCTTCTTGAAGGCTTCTACCTTCTCTGCACAAACAAGATTGTTAGCAAACATGCCTTGCATGGACAAGTTGAGTTCATTCAAATGGCTGAAAATGTCTGCCAGATAGGAGAGAGAGAGAGGATGAACATTTCGTCCTAAAAATTTTCAGCGAACTTATTCCGATATTCTCGGAGGAATATTGAAATTTCATCCTTGAGCTCTGCAACACGGGGCAGGATTTTCCAACGTGAGAGCCACCGCACTTCTGTGTGGCAGAGAAGGGCTTGATATTCACTTCCCATCTCCTCACCAAGTAACTTGAACACCTGGTCTGTGGTTTAAAAGGACGACCCCTGATAAAATTCACAAATTAAAACCAGCCCAGAACTTCTTTGAGGTGAGACGGCACACTTTGCACCCAAAGCATGGCGTTTTGAGAAAAAAGTGTTTCAGATGATAGGGTCCCTCTTCTTAAAAAAAAGCATAAACCCAAAACCTATTCCCTACAGGGGCTGGAGCACCTTTTGGCAGACACCCTACCTTCTTCCACTTGATGGATGCTTCTTAAAAAACTCGTCCAAGAGCCCGGAAATACTTCCGCGCCTTCGTAGTCATTTGCAAGGGCCGCGCAAAGGAATTCATCTTTTTTCCCCATCCTTGATGCGTTATACAAAATCAGTTATCATGCGAACATCTTTATTCTCCAACGGGGGAACGGATGGGACTTCCATAATCTCCTGAAAAATATGGTCCAATATGTGGCAAATCATATTTTAAACTCCCCCCTGTGATGACATCTTGGACAGGGCACTTTTTTTTCATCATGTCTCCTCTGGCCCAAGAACCAATTCTCCATCCGAATGTCAGGGTTTAAAACCAAGTTTCCGGAGCCAAATGCGAAGCCTTCCCCCTGATGCACTGGAAAATCCCCTCATGAAGCTTGCATATGGGTTTCCTGTACTGGTTTTAACCCAAAGTCGGGTAGTGTCCTTTCTGGTCTATCTGCCCTCTGCTGTGATACCATACCTGGTCGATGCTGTTCATGTTTTGCACTGGATGCTTCCCTAGTTTTTCTCGAGTCTACGGGGGCTTAAAATTTGAGTTGCAAATAAAAAAGGGCGGGTCTACATTGTGCCCGGTCTGGTCCCCACGATCAGGAGTGCGTGAAGCCTACGTGACTATTTTTACTTCATTTACGGCGTTTTTGGCATTGCGAATCAAAAACCTATGGGAAAAAAAGGTTGTTAGCAAAAGAGCCCCCAATCTAATTTAATTTTTTGACCTTAAAAATTTAAATTGTTGTTTTTGCCCAAGGTAGTACGCGTTTTCGCGACGTTTACGGCAGGTCCAGGCCACCTTGAATATCAGGCGGCTGATGCTCACGAAAACACTCTAACGGGGGGCCCCTCCCATTCGTCGTTCTTTTTGGGGCGGGGGGGATCAAGTGGTGGTCCTACCCCTGTCCCCTTTACCTCCCCCCCCAAAGGACCCACCAAGGGTTTTAATTTGACCTAAAGAAATAAAAAAACCTTCTAATTGGCTATAAAAGGTGAACCGTGTCCATCTTTCTGTGTGTGATGAGAGCCCCAGGTTTATAAAACCTGGACGGAGAAAAAATTCCCCTAACAAAATTGCGACCCTTGCAGCCCTGTCAAAAGTTTTCTATATATAACCTATATAACCATCATTATAGGTACTGGCACCCTCACTTGGGGGTTTCCGTATTAGCAGCCCTTTTACTGTGGATACTTTTTATTAGCCCTATTATCTGCAAGTTTTCCCTTTTGCAATGTGCTTTTATCCCTCGTGCGTCATCCCTGCTACTTGCTTCTCAATGGGAAGTCTAGCAGAAAGCTTGAAAAAAATTTAAAGATGAAATCTCTTTTTTTTACCCTCAAAAACTCTTCTATAATAAAAAATAACGAAAGTGTGTGGGGGGTGTGTCCGCGATAGGTGCCGCCCCCCGTGCCCCAATCCCCTATATGGCACAGTTTTGGAAACCCGTCGACCAGGGGGAAATTTTTAAACCCACTTATGAGATGATCCCATCACTTTTTTCTTTTTTTTTTTTAGCAGCCTTTGCGGAATTGTGAAAAAAAGGGGGTTCGAAATTGAGGAAACCTTGATGTAGGGTGTGGGGAATGGGTGATTGAATGGGTGGGGTGATGGGTAATGGGGGTGGGGTGATGGTGAGGAATGGTGGGGGGGGTGGGGGATGGTGAGGGAAAGGGGGGAGGGGATGGGGATGGGTGAGTAATGGGGGTTGGGATGGGTAATGTGGGGGGGGGGTGTGGGGAAAGGGTATGAATGGGGGGTAGGTGATGGGAAGCGTTAAAACATCATTTTTCATCCATGTTTCAGGAAATTAGAAGGGGGTTCTGGATCTGTGTTTGGGGGCCGAAGGCCCCCCAAACACACTCTCCCGAAAGCTGTGTTTTGGGGGGCCAAAGGCCCACTAAACACAGGTGGTGGGCCGAAGGCCCACAATAGCCCTCCGCAGGAGCTAGCCAAAAAGTCCGCCCGGAGGGCGGCTTTGCGGCTAGTTATCTATACTATAGTCGCCACTGCACTGTATGTCGCAGGACGGCATATATTACGAGTTTTAGCATCACTACAGACTTGTATGTGCCACTGAAGAGACGAGCACAGTACGTAGTTTACATTATCTACATAACACTGTTCATGTCTTCAGTAACACATACAATTAAGTCTGTAGTGATGCTAAAATTCGTAATAGTATATGGTGCCTGGTGACATTAGTGCAGTGGCGACTATAGTTTTGTTGACGGTACATTAATTTCCCAAGATGTTGTTTCAGCAAATTGCGAATATTGTAATTTTTCGTGAAATTACTTTAGTCTTAAGGTCGGCCATCATGGTGTTTCATGTCTTATCAGCAGCACGAGAAGCTCCTGGACGTCTTCCCCGCTGACTGTAGCGCGCATGCGCCAGTTCTCCCCACACTGGGCCAACGCGGTCCTGCTCCCTCGGCTGGACTAGACTAGTCCGGGCTAGTCCGGGCCAGCCCGTCTCGCGAAAACAGAGTCCGCCCGGGACTGAGCCAGTCTAGAACGATACGGTCGCGAAAATGAGCTATAGCGTTCCCCCAAAAAACTACTTCATGAAATTGGAGCAACTACTTTATGAGTGATGTTAACAGAGAAACAAACAAACAGACACAGACGAACACATATTATTATTCCACCTTCGGGGGTAGAGGTAATGATAATATGTGTACAATTTATAGTCAACCAATGATATTTTTAATAAAAACAGCTGAAAATTTTAATGATTAGGGTAGGCTCAAACATTTTCCAGGCCCACTACATTGGTGCAGATTTAAACAAGCGTTATCAATGCATTCATCTATAAAAAAAAATGATGCGACACATTGAAGAGAGAGAGAGAGAGAGAGAGAGAGAGAGAGAGAGAGAGAGAGAGAGAGAGAGAGAGAGAGAGAGAGAGAGAGAGAGAGAGAGATTATATGAGTGAGTTAGAGCGAATGAGGAAGAGTTCTTTCAATGGTCTTACCAGTATTACTGGAATTTGAAGTTAAGGCGAAACACAACGATGCGTGGGTTTGAGCTGTTCTGCTACTACGCAGCTACTGCCTGCAGCGGCGCAGTCTCACCGTATCACGTCAGACATCAGCACTCGAGTGAAAGTACACACTCTCAATGAAAGTCAGTATTATGAGGTTAAAGTTTATCAAATAAAAATAGTACTCATGTCAAAAAGTATCCCTTCGATACTTTTGTATCCATTGCGAGGAACTGTAACATTGTACTGCCATATATGGAGCATTTCCCAGCACCCCCTAAAATTGATTTCAGCACCCCCTGGGGGTGCTAGCACCCCAGGTTAAGAAACACTGCCTTAATGCTTGACAATTTAAAGGAGTGCTTTGACAAGTGCAATGCTGAGACATTCATGCAAGACGGTGCACCGTGTCATAGATGTAAGCCAGTGAAGGAGTGGTTAGGAAATTGTGCCGTAAAATATTTTCAAGACTGGCCTGCAAACAGTCCTGACTTAAATCCCATCGAAAACGTGTGGGTTCTTATGAAAAGGAAACTGAAAGAGGACACAAGTTCCTTACCAAAACTCAAGGCAGCTCTCCTAGATGTGTGGCACAACTTAAGTGAGGACAATTTATACACATTGGCTGACTCCCTCCCACGCAATCAAGAGGAAGGGCAACCCAACAAAATATTACTTGGTGGTAAGTGTTTATGTACATTTTCTGTGGTAATTTTAGGGGGGGAATATTATGATCTTGTTGTGCGCATGTGTTTACCCATGGCAGCCGCCAGGGTGGCTCGGTTGGTAGAGCTGTGAGCTCGCGTGCAGCGTCCCTGCGTTCGATCCCACCAGGTTCATCCTGGCGTGGTGGCGCTTTGTATAGTCAATAACCTTGTCGTTGGTACTTGCAAAGTGTCTAGATAGGATCAAAGTATCATATCTTACCTGTTTACCCATGGCGACGACGGAACTGCGCCAACTACTTTGACTTCCACACAGTGCGTGCACCTCTTGATCCTGAAACTTTGGGCCGAGAAAACGTGGCCTCTCGTCTTGCCCTCAAAATATATACAGGGAAAACGTTAGCGATATACAGAATTTCCTGTATAGACATATTAACTCTGAAATACTCAGGTCGATTTAATTGATTATAACATATATTGGAGCGTATTATCTAATGAAATGGATGTAGACTTATATTTAACTAATATTTTAGATAATGTTGTAAAGCCTTCCGTTCCAGTCTCTGAAAGACTCTTACATAGTTATGAAAATAAGTGGCAGATGAAATTTAATACCGATAAGTGTTAAGTTTTTCATATAAGAAGTAATGACGATCGAACTAATTATTCAATGAACGGACGTGAACTTTTCAATGTTATCGAAGAAAAAGGCTAGATAATTAATTGTAAGCAGCGACCTCAAATCCTCTAAACATGGTTCAGAAGCTGTGAACAAAATGAACAAATTTACCAGTTTTATAGGAAATACTTTCGAATACATGTCTGAATAGTCATTCTTTTACACTTTTCAATGCAATAATGCGTCCTCACTTTGAATATTGCGTTCAATTCAAGTTGCTCTAATACAGAAAATATATATATACAAACTAAAGGGAGTGCAAAAAAAAGTTATTCAAATGATTCCGCGCTTTTGAAACAAAGCATAAGAGGAGTGATTGAAGGAACTTGTTCAGTTTGTCAATACGTAGATAACGAGGAGACTTAATACAAGGGGAGGGGGATTTTCTAGTATATTTTCAAATTGCAGTATTGAGATTCATATTTCTATACAAGAAAGTAAGTCATATAAACATCATTTTGGCCAAGTTTGAAGGATATAGGAGCAGAAATCTTTTTTCACCCTATTTTTAAGCTTGTCTTTATTCACTCATCAGCTATAAAATTATATGGCCGTACATTATTTTGTAATATTAAATATTGTAAAGTAATCACTCAGCTTAATATGATTGAGCTTTTTATGATTGCTTCATAAATATACATTATATGATTTTTTGACCTTCTTTTTCAATTTTTTGCATATAAAAATTGAAATACGGCTCATAAAACAAAAAACCTCGATCAGTTTTTGTTCCTTTTATTTGTCTTTTATATAGTACTAGCCGCAAAGCCGCCCTCCGGGCGGACTTTTTGGCTAGCTCCTGCGGAGGGCCATTGGTGGGCTTCGGCCCACCACCTGTGTTTGGTGGGCCGAAGGCCCACCAAACACAGACTCTCCAGATAGCCCCTTCTAGCTTTCCTGAAATCATGGATGTAGAAATGTATGTATTAACGCCAACCCATTCACATCACCCCCAACCCATTCACTCACCCATTACCCATCACCCCCCACCCATTCACTCACCCATTACCCATCACCCCCCACCCATTCACTCACCCATTACCCATCCCACACACCCATTCACTCACCCATTACCCATCACCCCCCATCTATTCCCTCACCCATCACCCATCACCCCCCACCCATTCACTCACCCCACACCCATTACCCATCACCCCACCTATTCACTCACCCATTACCCATCACCCTACATCAAGGTTTCCTCAATTCCAATGATCTGAAACTCGAGAAATGCCAGTGGTCGCTGGCAGTTTTAACTCAAAGGTTGGTCTACTGTGTTTTGGCTCCGCGACTAATATTTTTCATAAATTAATTTCGCGATAAACATTGATGCACCGCATCTGAATACCAAAAAATATAGTTCTTCTGTTGTTCTACTAATTATATGGATGACATGCATTACGATGGAACGTTCTATAATAGCAATTTAATGCAAATTACTCGCCTCGAGTAGCAAAGCTTAATATATTTTTTACATGTATATTGTGGCATGTAAAATTTGGGCGATGTTCACACTGTTTTCTAAGACAGTACTGCTGCATCTGGCAAATGCTTGTCAAAATACAATAAGCAATGCCTTGGAAAAACGAAGAATAAAGAATGCCGAAATCGGCTTGTTGCTGCGACAATGTAGGTTATAATTGCGGAGGCGACACGCCGCGGCGGGGAGTGGTGGGCGGGGAGATTGTGGCGGGGAGATTGAATCAAAACATTACGACTTCACGCGTCGCCTCATTGCACTTCCAGGCTTTCTATCTGATTGATACACAATAATAACAGGAAAATATGACTGCCTAGGTATAGATAACTTCTAAACATTCGTTATTGACTATATAATATCATAGAGTAGCATTTATCTCGCTCCTCAACTATACCTGCCTGGTTATTTGGTTATATACAATGTTTTACAGAATCAGGCACCTATACAATATACATGTAGCAGAAATCGTTCTTAATATTATAATTGTGTGTTTTAAGTGCAGTGGAATAAGCCCATATTTTTCTTTCAAGTTGCCAACTTTTCACCAAATTGTGAGTTAAAACTGCCAGCGACCACTGGCATTTCGGAGTTGCAGTTCTCTCTAATTGGAGAGAACTGAAACTCGAGAAATGCCAGTGGTCGCTGGCAGTTTTAACTCAAAGGTTGGTCTACTGTGTTTTTCCCTCCGCGACTAATATTTTTCATAAATCAATTTCGCGATAAATATTGATGCACCGCATCTGAATACTAAAAAAGAACGTTCTTCTGTTGTTCTAGTAAGTGTATGCATGACATGCATTACGATTGAACGTTCTAAGATAGCAATTTAATGCAAATTACTCGCCTCGAGTAGCAAAGCTTAATATATTTTTTACATGTATATTGTGGCATGTAAAATTTGGGCGATGTTCACACTGTTTTCTAAGACAGTACTGGCTGCGTCTGGCAAACGCTTGTCAAAATACAATAAGCAATGCCTTGGAAAAACGAAGAATAAAGAATGCCGAAATCGGCTTGTTGCTGCGACAATGTAGGTTATAATTGTGGAGGCGACACGCCGCGGCGGGAGTGGTGGCGGGGAGATTGTGGCGGGGAGATTGAATCAAAACTTGCTACTTCACGCGTCGCTCATTGCACTTCCAGGCTTTCTATCTGATTGATACACAATAATAACAGGAACATATGACTGCCTAGGTATAGATAACTTCTAAACATACGTTATTGACTGTATAATATCATAGAGTAACATTTACCTCGCCTCCTCAACTATAACCTACTTGGTTATTTGGTTAAATACATGTTTTACAGAATCAGGCTTCTATACAATATACATATAGAAGAAAATCGTTCTTAAAATTATACTTTTGTGTTTTAAGTGCAGTGGAATAAGCCCATATTTTTCTTTCAAGTTGACCAACTTTTCACCAAATTGTGAGTTAAAACTGCCAGCGACCACTGGCATTTCGGAGTTGCAGTTCTCTCTAATTCTCGCAACCCACTTTTTTCTCTCAATTCTCACTAATAGGCTGCTAAAAAAAAAAAAAAAATATCGGATCATCTCATAAGTGGGCTTAAAACCTTCCCCTGGTCGAGCTGGTTCCAAAACTGTGCCATATGATGGGATTGGGCACTGGGGGCGGAACCTAGCGCGGACATACACACAGACACACTTTCGCTTATATTATAGATAATCAGTTTGGAAATGTATTACGTGATTTTGAAGTTTTGTAGTGTTTGGGAACAATAAGTTACGTTTTGAAAAAAATTTATTTGAAATATTTTTCCACCAAAAAAGTCATATAAGTGCACAGTTATACAACCAATTTTTTTGTTTTATAATGTATGTTGGATCCACCTTTTTCAAAATATTTGGCAACTTGTCCACTTCTTATGCAAGGATATTTACACCCGAAGGTGTGGGTATGGAGGCCTTCTGCTCTCCTCTCCTCTACTCTGAAGCTCTTTTGATTCACCAGCAGAAACATTTCTCGTCTTCGCTATTGCTACCTTCTTCTTACTCTACTTTGGCATCGTTGAGGATGATACAAATGTTGTAGTGTTGACAGAAGTACGACGTGAGGTCTTTTCTGTAAAGTACGTTATCTCACATTGACGCCGACCCTGTGATAAGGCGACCAGCCACAACCTCCCCGCTACCAAACACATGACAATAACAAAAATAATTGTAAAAAATATGAAATACAACGCACTCGCATCATGGCAGGCAGGCTCGGGCGTCATCCACGAATGTACGGGGGTGGGGGATTCCGTAAATAGGATGATTGAATCTGAACAATTAATTTACCATAGCAGCCCCTGATGTTACAGTTCTTTCTAAAATATATATTTAAAAATTGATATTTTTCACCCCAAACTGATGCCCCCCACCCCCCCCCCCCGTTCATAGAACTAAAGGCGCGTTTCCGCGTCAGTTTTAGACCGGTCTGGACTGCCGGCTGGGAAATATCGGCTAACACATTGTTGAGATGTTGGCGGGATATTAACTGCCGACAAGTTAGCAGCATTTCCCAAGACTAAATATTTTTAGACGCCGACCGACCGCTATCAAGTTATCAGTGTGTCGGCCAACTAATTTTTCTCGCTGGCCAAACTGGACAGTCAGACAGTCTTGCCGACAGTTTGGCGACCGTCTGCATGACTGTCGTCAAGATCGTCTGCGACTGTCGGCCAATCGATCGTCAGAATTGTAGTTGTCGTAGACATGGCGCCAGTTCAAAAAATTACCAATGAGACTCGTCTTGAGACTATTTGCCAGCATGTCGTCGACATGTTGGCAACTAGTTGGACGAATCCAACTAGTTGTTAACAGGTGACGACGGCGACGTCGGCAATTATACTAGCCGACACCAAGACACCAAAAAAACATCCCCCATATTCCGAGCGTGGGAGCCGACTTGTCAAATCCGAAAGTCACTGGGTTGTCGTGGCCCAGAGTCATGGCAGGCTCGGTGAGCCAGATGTTTACAGTGTGAACAGGGCTTTAGTATCAGCTACTCAGCTCAATTTATATGGTTTTAAGTCATTTTGTTGCGGGTTTTTTTCTTATCAAATTTCATGTTAGTTTTTTTTTACTGCATGGTGTCTTTACTCACTTCTGTTTTGGCCAACCTCGGCAGAGGGAGTGGAAGGTGAGGATGAGCCTTCAACTTTACTGTGTTTTTGCCTCTTACACGTAGAAATTATAGTGTATAAAGTAGTCAAACAGGCAGTCTCGTTTAGCCCTGTTGCCCTCTATTCTTTCTTTGTATTTATTATTTTGTGTTATTTGGTCTTGGTCTTAGTGTGGGAGGTTTTCCTCTCGTCTGTACTAAGTACAGACTGTACAGTCTCGCCTTTAAACTTGAACTTTCCTTCATACAGTTTCCTTATCCGTAGAGGTAGGGAGAGCTGGTGGGGTACCGGGGTGAGGATTCAGTAGTCGAGTTGGTACATTCCCCCAAAATTCCCTTTACACTCGGAGCTTGACAAGCCTACCCCTTTTTCATTATCTCCAACCCTGCCCGCAAATCTTCGGCCATTACCTACCTGCTCCTCTCCCTGAGACTCAGTCGTACCCCCCACCATATCCTTCCTCCGCCATAAACGGCTTCAACTGTTTCACACCCCTCACACCTCCTACACACACACACACACACACACACAAAGGCAAGCTGGATAATAGTAGATTTGGAGACGGGACAGTACGAGCATAGCTCTTTTCCTGTATGTTACAACTAGGTAAATACAACTATGTAAATACACACACACACACACACACACACACACACACACACACACACACACACACACACACACACACACACACACACACTAGGTATTCATATGAATGTATGAAAGATTCCATATAATTATTACAATAGTGAAATGAATAAGTGATAATGAAGATATCTGCATTGATTCATAATGATATTAATACCATTGATACGAATATTGATATTAACAGCTCTGATAACAATTATTGTTATTATCATTATAATTATAACAATTGTGATTGTATTGAACAATAATCATCATTATTAGCATAATGTATATCAATATAAAGGATATTATCAATTTCAAATAATTATATATATTACTATCACTAGTATTAAAGATAAAAATTCATAATGATGATAAAATAGTAAAATGAATTATCATTTATATAGTTATTGTTATCATTCGCATTACTACTGCTTTTAATATTAGCCTACTGCTATTGATAATAATAATAATAATGATAGTAATAATAGTAATAGTAATAATGATAGTAATATTATTAATGGTAATAATGCTAAAACAATGATAATAGTTATGATAAAAAGCCTATCTTAAATGATAATGAAAATAACAATAATGAAATTAGATTAGTGATAACAGTAGGCCGAATAATAAAATAATAGTGATAATAATAACAAATATTAATAACAATGGTAATGATAACAACAATACAATTATTTTGTACAGTATTTGTGTTAATCGGCTCCATCCCCTGAGTGCTTCAATTCCTGATGCAATGGCTTTTACCTGGAGCAATCGGCTTGCAACGAACTCGCATACACTCTGCTTGCAACAGATCAAATATCGCACTGGTCAGTTTCAGCGCTGCCTTATGCCGAATTCGGTCAGAAGTGGAACTTATTGGACGAGGGTACGTGTGCTGCGAATAATTTGCACAAATTAGAGTCGGCTGTGAATACGATCTTTAAAAGTTTGTTTGATTAAATTCTTACCCTGCTTACCCTGTCACACTAGCGTATCGTACTAGCATATGCCAGCGTATGAAAAATATCACTCATACGATGGTACATACGGCGAGGCAGAATTTTTTTTTTAAGCATGCTTAAAAATTTGGTGCGTATTCCGACGTATGGTTTATACGCTAAGCATACGTTAGGCATACGCTGAATACGCTAGAGGTACGACAGAGGTACGTTACTAATAGGTCGAGTACGCTGACCATACGCTGGCGATACGCTACTCATACGCTATATACTCACAGGTTTAATACGGTAAGTATACGCACAATTCTGCATTTTCAAGGGCTTTTTGTGCGTATGAAAATTATTTTATGAATTTTCTTACGCAACTCATACGTTTCTCTCATACGCAGTATTATGACAGGGCCTTTATTAGTCCACGTGAGTCAGTTGCATAGAGTGGTACGCTGGACGTAATGGTATCTTGATGTTACCGTGTTGACGCGTCTGGCTGTCTTGTTATATATATTTATCTGGCTGTCATTATATATATATATATATATATATATATATGATATATATATATATATTAATATATATATATATATATATAATATATATATATTTTATACGGGCAGGAGATTTTCTCTGAGACAGATCTCGTTTTAAAAATGATAGCTAGTTCAGCGTTTTATTACTTCTTAAAGATATTTTCTCTTTGTCTTAAGAGTGTCTTATTCTCTTTTAATAATCATTAAGACGAGAAGCAAAAGCTATCTACCATACAACGACATCGTAATAGGCTGCGTGGCAGACAGATCGGCTATAAATAGCGCTTCACTTCGCACTTTATCTGCTCACCTCAAATCCTGAGGAGAACACATCTTCCAGTAAATTGCTCGAGCAGACGGCTAAAAAAA
>JACEEZ010008314.1:417500-419721 GCA_016584305.1 Chionoecetes opilio | reverse complement strand
GCTGCTGCGCTGCTGCTGCTGCTGCTGCGCTGCTGCTGCTGCTTGCGCTGCTGTTTGCTGCGGGTTCCCTGCTGCTGCTGCTGTTTTTTTTTTTTTTTTTGCTGCTGCTGCTGCTGCTTGCTGCTGCTCTGCTGCTGCTGTGCTGCTGCTGGCCTGCTGCTGCTGCTGCTGCTGCTGCTGCTGCTGCTTCCCTGCTGCTGCTGCCTGCTGCTGCTGCTGCTGCTGCTGCTGCTGCGGGGCTGCTGCTGCTGCTGCTGCTGCTGCTTGCCTGTTTTGCTGCTGCTGCTTGCTGCTGCTGGCTGTTTGCTCCCGCTGCTGCTGCTGCTGCTGCTGCTGCTGCGCTGCTGCTACTATACTACTACTACTACTACTACTACTACGATTACTA
Organism: Chionoecetes opilio; assembly: GCA_016584305.1. Classification (NCBI taxonomy): domain Eukaryota; kingdom Metazoa; phylum Arthropoda; class Malacostraca; order Decapoda; family Majidae; genus Chionoecetes; species Chionoecetes opilio. The sequence continues at coordinate 419,333 of JACEEZ010008314.1, read as the reverse complement.
CTACTACTACTACTACTACTACCCCATCTTTACCACTCCTTTTTAGTGAAACCTTCAAAACAACAAGTAACACTAATCTCTCTCTTCCACCCTCTGCATGCCTGTCTTTGCTGACAAGCCTGCCCTATTAACTCTCTCTCTTCTCTCTCTCTCTCTCTCTCTCTCTCTCTCTCTCTCTTCTCTCTCTCTCTCCTCTTCTCTCTCTCCCCTCTCCTCTCTCCTCTCTCTCTCTCTCTCTCCATGCATATATGAAAAAATGTGCCTGTATGACTCCCCTGAATAGATGACCCCCCTTTCCTATTCCTACTCCTCCTCCTCTTCCTCCTGACGCATTTGTTTCAGAATAAATCATACCGTATTAACTAAAGGACCGCCATCCGTCAAGCTAAAAAAAACACATGAGAAAAGGGAGTGTGCAAAAAGGTCCTTTGGTCTACACAAGGCAGCTCCTGATGACCCACTACCAACTGTCATCCCTAGCCATGAATTTATCTAACCTTCTGTTCAAAGCTCTCTATCGTACCTGCGCTTACTATACCTGCCCGCTGCACCACTATATTAACAAACCAGTTCTAGTAATATTTCACTCTTAAGACTGCATATATCTTGCTTGAACCCATTGTTGTGTGTCTTCTAAATCCTGATTGATGGTATGCAGTTGGTTCACGATACATCCCACTCTCCCTACACGACATAGATGGCTCCGAGCAAGGTAAAGAAATGTAGCACTTTCTTTACCTTGGCTCCGAGTTAATCCCTTGAGGCCCAGAACGTAATTTCCATTGCAATTTGGGTGCCATTAGACGATTTTTAGTGAATATAAGCAATATTTTATAGCTACGACCTGTTTAGTATCCTCGTCCAGTGGCTAATTTGGTATATTTAGTTACTTTTTGTAATTTTATGTCTCCACAACAGACAATTTTATATAGCAAAGGAAAGATCTGGGCGTGAAGGGGTTAAGGTCACCACTATTGTTGTTGACCTGTGACGGGTTGTGAATAGCCAAAGGTCCTGCCAGTGACCACCTTCGGGATCCAAGGTAGATACTATACACCGGGGTCACGGCTGCAAGGGGTAACTATATTGTGCACGACGTTCTGCAAAGGAGAATAAATCTTTCTCCTCCGTTACTCTGTTCACCTTCTTAACTGGGACTATCTTTGTAAAGCTGGGGAAAGTCACACACACACACACACACACACACACACACACACACACACACACACACACACACACACACACACACACACACACACACACACACACACACACACACACACACACACACACACACACACACACACACACACACACACACACACACACACACACACTCGTATTTCAGGTAAGACAGGTGACTAGAAAAACGTGCACTTCCACACACTTGCCCACACCCACATCTGTTCCTCCATCTTTTCTTCTTTCACCCTCTTTCATCTCCTCCTCCTCCTCCTCCCCTCCTCCTCTCCTCCTCCTCCCCCCCCCCCTCCCCCCCGTGCAAACACTCGCTGGGTCACGCCACGCTCGCTGCACAAACTCGTTCACCAACACTTCATTTTCCTGCCTCGTAAAATGGCACCAAAAAGACGACAAGAATATAGAGACGAAGGAAAAATAATAACGAGCATGAAATTATTACAGTAGAAAGTTGCGGTAAACGACAATATAACGGATTAACGACGGCGACGCATGATGATGATGATGATGATGACGCTGCAGGAAATATTACACAAAGAAATAACAGGTCAACGGAAATCAAAATAACGAAGAGGAATGAATAAAACTGGTAATCTTAAATTCACAAAAAATTGAATACGAGAAAATATTAAT
>JACEEZ010008314.1:410000-412500 GCA_016584305.1 Chionoecetes opilio | reverse complement strand
TCATTAAAATCGTCGAATGGTGGTTATATTACAATGAAAATTACGTTCTGGGTCTGAAGGGGTTAAAGCCCTCGCAGTGTTCCGCCCAGCCGTCTTGAAGCAGTACAACTCTACGGTGCCACGGTGCCATTTTTCAACCTTCTCGTCCCGCACGGCTAGTGACACAGGCTTACCCCGGGACCAAAGGCAATCGTGGGACGCACGTCACAGGACTTCAGACATTTTATGTCTTGGGGTATTCAAAGAAGCTACTCGGCATGGGATGACGTCTGGGTTGTCCCCGGAGCACATAAAGCAAGTGATTTCGAGAATTTGCCCTCCATGAGTCCATATGCAAAGCCAAGGCCTGCAGGTACAACTAAAAGCTTACCGTACCTTTGATTTTTTTTTTTACATAACAAAGGACTGTCCAAGGGCAAAAAAAAAAAAAAAAAAAAGTCCGCCTAGTTGCCAATAAAAGACAGTAATAGAATATAAAAAGGGGGGAGGGCCAATTTAGCTCGGGAAGTGTCTTGGCACTCCTTCTCTTGAAGAAATTTGAGTCGTAGGAAGTTTGAAAAATAGAAACAGTAAGAGAGTTCCAGAGTTTACCAGAGTATGCCTTAGAGCTCCACCTATGTCTGACAAGAGGTGTGAGTGGAAGAAAATTTTGCCTAACGACACCGGTCAATAAGGACGTCAGGATTACACGTCACGTTATGCCACGCCAGCAGCCGATCAGACCACAGCCACTGCATAGATACATATACAGTGGCTTTGGATCAGACAGCCTTAACCCCTTCGCGCCCAGATCTTTCCTTTGCTATAGAAAATTATATTATATCGAGCCATAAATTTACGAAAAATAACTGAATATACCACATTAGCTAGTAGACAGTGGAAAAGGATACTAAACAGGTCATATCTATAAATCATTGCTTATATTCAATAAAATCGTCTTATGGTACCCAAATTACAATGGAAAATATGTTCTGGGCCTCACGGGGTTAAAAGCAGTGCGGGGAACTTACTAGTGGGGCACCGATTCCCGATATGCCCTAATCGGTGCCTAAAAACAATAGTAATAATAATGATAACAATAATAATAACGATGATAATGATATGCACAGCCTGCGGTGGGGTTCACGCCTCCTCCGACACGGTGGTGATACGGCTCATTTGCTGCGACCAGGAGGAGGCGTGGAGAAAATGTAACGGGAGATAATGAGGGAAAGATTATGCGACAAAAGACAAAGGCGAAAAAATATAAACCTGACAAGATAAGTGAAAATGAAGGAGGAGGAGGAGGAGGAGGAGGAGGAGGAGGAGGAGGAGGAGGAGGAGGAGGAGGAGGAGGAGGAGGAGGAGGAGGAATACAAAGGAATACAAAGGAAACACAAACAGCAACAGACCGATAGGTCCTTACAAGACTGTTTGCCTTAACTACACTACACTAACTAGATAATAAGAGAGAAAGGATAGGAAGTAGAAGGCTCCTCCCCACCCACCCATCCCTCCAGCCGAAGCTGGCCGGAAAAGAAGTGATACCATGCAATATAGAAAAACTGCATGGAATTTGTGAGGAAAGTTGAAAGCTGTAATCTATGGCTAACTACTACTAGTTTGTGGGGGTAGGTTTAGTGCTTGATAGATAGGTCATGTTATGTGTGTTTTGTAATGGTGTGAACACAGTGTGGAGGTTCAAGGGGTGGTGCGGCAGCCTTGCCTGGCGCTTTCTTGGGAGGCAGCAGTCAATCAGGCCCCAGCTCCGTTCAATCCACTGCGGATTGTGTACTTTCCATGTAGGACGCCGTACACTTCAATGCCTCCTGCAGCAGTGACCCCTGGTACCTTAAATCCCGATGGTGGTCACTAACTGTCAGGACCCTAACTGAACCACAACCCGTCACAGGTCGAGAGTAGTAGTGGTAACCGTTAACTCGGGGCTATCTGTGTGTGTTATGAGGTCTAATGTAGTGTTGGTGTAGGCTCAGTGTGGAAGTTCAGGGGTGGTGCGGCAGCCTTGCCTGGCGCTTTCTTGGGGGACAGCAGTCAATCAGGCCCCAGCTCCGTTTCAATCCACTGCGGTAGTGCACTTTCCAAGTAGGACGCCGTGCACTTCAATGCCCCCTGCAGCAGTGACCCCTGGTATAAAAAATCCCGATGGTGGTCACAAAACTGACAGGGCCCTTACTGAACCACAGCCCGTCACAGGTCAAAAGTTGTAGTAGTGACCGTTTACTCGGGGCTGTCTGAGACGTGTGGGAGGAGGAGGAGGAGAAGGAGGAGGAGGAGGAGGAGGAAAACGACGACGGAGAGGATGAACGAAGCAAGGAAGAAGGAGCTAGGAAGGTATAGAAGAACTGTTATCATTTCAATGGCTTATGATGACTTCAATGCTAACAAATAAGAGGGAAAGAGGGAAGGAAGAGAGGAGAGAACATGAGAAAATAACACAGACGAAATATATATAAATTTATGAAAATCAAATTACTTATGAGAAATTGCAATGATATCAAAT
>JACEEZ010008314.1:387500-395000 GCA_016584305.1 Chionoecetes opilio | reverse complement strand
CACGGAAGACCTCGATGTAAATGAGAGAGAGAGAGAGAGAGAGAGAGAGAGAGAGAGAGAGAGAGAGAGAGAGAGGAGAGAGAGAGAGAGAGAGAGAGAGAGAGAGAGAGAGAGAGAGAGAGAGAGATACCTGTTACTCCCCGTACACAACATGTTTTCCTTTCGTGTCGCCAAGATAGAAATTAATGCAAACTAACATTGTCGCCTTTTTCGGTGTGGGAGGGACAGCAACCCCCCTACTGCCCCCCCCTTCCTCCCCTTCCGTTACAACCCCTCCCAAGCTCCCTTAACCCCTCCATGCTCCCCTCCATCCCCCCCTCCAAGACCAAGGACGCCACAACCATCGCCTGACGGGGTGACGGAGGGCGAAGAACCATCCCTTCGACGCCAGACATAAATTACGATACTTCATGATCTCTCTCTCTCTCCTCTCTCTCTCTCTCTCTCTCTCTTCTCTGCAATGTCCCTCGTCCACGCTGGCCAGGGGGGAGGGGGAGGAGTGGGCGGGAGAATCAGTGCCGCTATCAAGGTGACGCCCATGTCTCTCCTTCCTTGGACGTCACGCAATCATCCTCATGTACTTGGGTGTCCTATAGGCGCGTGTATCTCCTGCCGATGCTGCCCCGTTACCACCACCTACAGAGTGACAACCGCCGCGCCACACACACAGGAGGCAGCACCGATCCGATCCGATGTGGTTTCGGGGGGCAGCCTTTGCTCCGAACCCCCTGACGTGTTTTTCACTTTTCTTTGTTGCTGGTCTGTCTTTACTATTTCTTACTTTGTCTTATCCCTATCAATTTCTTCAGCACTATATTTTCGTTCCCTTGTTATTCATCACCCACTTCACTTTAATTGTTCTGTTGTAGCTTTTTCTCTCTTATTTTCCAAAAGTTAGTATCACCTCCTTAATGAATGCTTCTTTTAATGCACCAGGATGGGTTACGGGAGGCTCAGGTAGCAGGTGTGACGTGAGGTGAGGTGAGGTGGCGTGCAGGGCGAGGCTACGAGGGAGGGGACAGGTAGGGAAGGAGGGTGGAGGGAGGCCCGTGTGTCCCTATACCCCGTGTGGCGTGCAGGGCGGTTGCTGTGCCCTTGGTGACACTGCGGCGCTGATACGGAGACGCTGCCCTTCGTCCCTCCCCTTCCCTCCCTCTCTACCCTTCTTCTTCTTCTTGTGACCTTTATCGCTTAGTATCGCTTCATAGGTCCTCTTCCACTTCGTCTCCTTCGTTAACCCCTTCACGCCCAGATCTTTCCTTTACTATAAAAAAATGGTGTTGTCGAGCCATAAAATTACGAAAAGTCACTGAATATACCAAATTAGTTAGTGGACAAGGATACTAAACAGGTCATAGCTATAAAACATTGCTTATAGTCACTAAAAATCGCCTAATGGTACCCAAATTACAATGGAAATTATGTTCTGGGTCTCAAGGGGTTAACAAACTACCCACAGTCTAATACTTGTCTCTACCCTCCTTCCCTACCTAGCATCTATACCTTCCCTCGCTCCTATACCCATCCTTATTCCCCTTACTGATGTCCCTCTCTTCTCCTTCTCTCCTTTCTACCACTTTTCTGCTATATTAAATTTTGTGTCCCATTTTTCCTCCCTCCTTTCTTCTCTCTTCTTCTCTCAGTCTCCCCGTCCCTCCTTTCCCGCCATAATTCCCTCCTTCCCTACAGTGCCTTACTCTTTCCCTCTTCCTTGTTTCATACTCTTACTTATCGAGATGGATGATTTTTGCTCCTCTCCTGCCTTTCATTCTTTCATTCCCTCTCTCTCCCTCTTTCCTTCTTTCAATCCCTCCATCTCCTTCCTCCCTGCCTTCAGTCCCTCTCTCACCCTCCCATTTTCCTCTTTCCTTCAATCCCTCTTCTGTAGTGTACCTGATTCCTTGCCTGTTCCTCCCTTCTTCTTCTTCTTCTTCTTCTTCTTCTTCTTCTTCTTCCACCATCTCCTCCTCCTCCTCCTCCTCCTCCTCCTCCTCCTCCTCCTCCTCCTCCTCCTCCTCCTCCTCCTCCTCCTCCTCCTCCTCCTCCTCCTCCTCCTCCTCCTCCGCCTCCTCCTCCTCCTCCTCTTCACTCCCACCCTTTGCTCTCCGCGAAAACAGGTCGTCTTGAGCTACGACCACTGGTTACTGAAGAATTTGGTCATTAAGAAGTGTCGGCCTCAGACCAAATGGGCCTCGCTTCCCTTGGACATGAGATCAAGTGGACATCCCGTCTGTTGGGAGTGGAGATAATTGGGAGCCACGGCGGTTGGGATGTTTCGACCCCATGTTTGGTGAGTCACTACAAGGGTGGTGAGGGAAGTTGAAAGCCAACGTGCAAAGTGTGTGGGTGTGTGGGTGTGTGGGTGGGTGGGGGGGGGGGCGGGGGGGGAAGGTGAAGGAGTTTTCAAGATATTACTTTGATGTCTCTTATATCCTCACCTTTTCACCCAACAGCCCCCCCCTCCCCGCATACATTATTTTGCCGCAGTAACCCCTTCACGCCCAGATCTTTCCTTTGCTAAAAAAAAAAACCGATCTGTTATTAGCCATAAAAAAACGAAAAGTAACTGAATATACCAAATTAGTTAGTCGACAAGGATACTAAACAGTTCATATCTATAAAATATTGCTTAAATTCACTAAAAATCGTCTAATGGCACCCAAATTACAATGGAAATAACGTTCTGGGTCTCAAGGGGTTAAAACGAATAGAAGAATCAGTGATAAGCCTCAACGACTCATACGTGCACTCTCCCTGCTAGAGTTACATGTGTTAGAAAGGATGAACAAAGCGTAATTGACTTGCTGGTTCATACGAGGCTGCTTGACTCTACTAAACTAGACTACCTTACTGGCACCAGGATATGGACCGTGCAGCAGCAGGGGGAGGAGGAGGCGAAGGAATAGAGGGCGAGAGGGAGGAAAGAATGCAAGGAAAAAGTACACACACACACACACACACACACACACAGACACACACACACACACACACACACACACACACACACAGACACACACACACACACACACACACACACACACACACACACACACACACACACTAATTCATGTGACATTCATACAAAGACGTCTTAGTGAAGCACCCCAAGGGACTCTCTCCTTTCCTTCCCTCCCACCCTCCCTCCCCGCCCCCCTTTCTCACCCTCCACCCTCGGCTGTCACCCACCAACCCTCGTTAACTGGTCTTGGGTAAGGTCACACAAACACTATGTACTTTTAGCTATACTCGTACTTATTCCACAACATCAGCTCGAATCAAACTCCACTGAGGCTTGGTTCGTATTGCCCTGTTTGTGGTTTAACCCCTTGAGGCCCATAACGTAATTTCCATTGTAATTTGACCACCATTAGATGATTTTTAATGAATATAAGCAATGTTTTTATAGATATGACCTGTTTAGTATCCTTGTCCACTAGCTAATTTGGCTTATTTAGTTACTTTTTGTAATTTTATGTATCGACAACAGACGATTTTTTATAGCAAAGGAAAGATCTGGGCGTGAAGGGGTTAACGTTCATGCACATAACACTATCTAAAATCCATCGTTAGATTTTGGTGCTTATATTACAGGACTGGAAGGAAGGAGGGGAGGGTAAGGAATGGGGCCAGGAATGGGGGGAGATACGGCACAGGGGGGGGGGGGGTTACTTGGCACTCTCTACTTCCTTCTTCCACTTCCTTCCCTCTCTCCCTCCCTCCTTCCCTCCTTCCCTTCCTCCTTCTCCCACTCCTCCTCCCTCAACAGGTTACAAACACAACACAGGTGTGCGGTCGTCGCTCCGTGCACACTTAACCTTATATGGCGATACCTTGATAACCCTGCCCCGTCCCAGCTCAAAACACACACACACACACACACACACACACACACACACACACACACACACACACACACACACACACACACATCCATGTCACATTCCAGTGCTAATAAGAACGCACATATGCACCCCCCCCCCCACACACACACACACCAAGAATGCCCTTCGACGGCCATATAGCATTGTGTCATGTCATGTACAAAACATCGTCCCTCCCACTTTGCTTCACTCCACAATGACGAAACTGAACGAGAGGGCATGCCTAGCGCACCTGCAGGACGAGGAGGAGGAGGAGGAGGAGGAGGAGGAGGAGGAGGAGGAGGAGGATAAGTATGTCTTCCGTTTGTCAACATCTATGAGACGCAGCAACCAGGGGAACACGAAGCCACACGGTACAGAGAGAGTACTATAAAAACGTGTGGTTATCGGGCGTGCGGGCGTGCGTGGGGCTGGTCTGGCGTGGTTGAGACCGTAGAGAAGTAGGAGAAGTGAGAAGTAGGCGTGGTAAAGGCTGAGTGGACATAGGCGGGACTGGACGGGCGTGGGTGGGGTCAAGCGTAAGTGGGCGGGGCTGAATTGGTGCAGATGGCGCTGAACGGGCGTGGGCGTGACTGAGTTGACTTGGGCGGCGTAGGTGGGGCTGAGAAGTGGGGCTGAGGTGGCGTGCATGTACAGGGCTGAGCGGGCGTGGGAGGGTAGCCTATGTATCGTCGGCACATGCATGGTGGTGGTGGTGGTGGTGGTGGTGGTGGTGGTAGACTATAATGTGTGTGATGGTAGTAACTAAAGTTGTAGTAGTAGTAGTTGTTTTGGTAGTGGTTGTGGTTGTGGTAGAAAAGCAGCAGTAGTAACAAGGTGTCTGGTAGTAGTAGTAGTAGTAGTAGTAGTAGTAGTAGTAGTAGTAGTAGTAGTAGTAGTAGTAGTAGTAGTAGTAGTAGTAGTAGTAGTAGTAGTAGATACTTTGCAAGTACCAACTACAAGGTTATTGACTATACAAAGCGTCACCACACCAGGACGAATTTGGTGGACTCGAACCGCTGACCGAATGTCGCAGGGACTCTGCAACACCAGTCCGTGATTCTACCAACCGCGCCACCCTGGCGAGTAGTAGTAGTAGAGTAGTAGTAGTAGTAGTAGTAGTAGTAGTAATAGTAGTAGTAGGTGAGTGGTGGGTGTAGTAGTAGTAGTAGTAGTAGTAGTAGTAGTAGTAGTAGTAGTAGTAGTAGGTGAGTGGTGGGTGTAGTAGTAGTAGTAGTATAGTAGTAGTAGTAGTAGTAGTAGTAGTAGTAGTAGTAGTAGTAGTAGTAGTAGTAGTAGTAGCAGTAGGTGAGTGGTGGGTGTAGTAGTAGTAGTAGTAGGTGAGTAGTAGTAGTAGTAGTAGTAGTAGTAGTAGTAGTAGTAGTAGTAGTAGTAGTAGTAGTAGTAGTAGTAGTAGTAGTAGTAGTAGTAGTAGTAGTAGTAGTAGTAGTAGGTGAGTGGTGGGTGTAGTAGTAGTAGTAGTAGTAGTAGTAGTAGTAGTAGTAGTAGGTGAGTGGTGGGTGTAGTAGTAGTAGTAGTAGTAGTAGTAGTAGTAGTAGTAGTAGTAGTAGTAGGTGAGTGGTGGGTGTAGTAGTAGTAGTAGTAGTAGTAGTAGTAGTAGTAGTAGTAGTAGTAGTAGTAGTAGTAGTAGTAGTAGTAGGTGAGTGGTGGGTGTAGTAGACTAGACATGGGTGCATAAGACCTATAAATGTAAAGAGAAAGTAGGCGTGGGCAGGACAACTCACTGCTACAAGAAAGTCAAACTGGGCGGAGGAACGCGCAGGACTACCGTGTGGGCGAGAGAGACAGGTGTGGGCGGTGGACAGGTGTGGGCGGTGGACAGGTGTGGGCGGTGGACAGGTGTGGGCGGGAGAACGACATGTGTGGACGAGAGAAAGACAGGTGTGGGCGGGAGAACGACAGGTGTGGACGAGAGAAAGACAGGTGTGGGCGGGAGAAAAGAAATTAACGGGTGGTGGTGACGGGGGAACAGTAGCAAGAAAGCAGCACACACTATAGAGTTTGCTGAGGTCACCGTTGAACTTTCTGAACTTATTTACTTCACGAATTACCCGTGTTCATGTCATCTCTCTGTCTCTGTCTCTGTCTCTGTCCCCCCTTCTCTCCTCTCTCTCTATCTCCTCGGTGGCACGGCTCTCTCATCCAAACAAACCTCCTCGGGTAGCAACCTCGGACTCCTCACCTCTCTACTCTCTCTCTCTCTCTCTCTCTCTCCCCTTCCCCTCCTTCTGATACATCCAGGTGGCAGCGGCACTAACACACAAGGGGAGAGAAAGGCCAAGAAACACACACCAAGGGAAAGGAAAGGGTGAGGACAAACCAGGGGAGACAGACACCAGGCGGGAGAGACGGGTTTCCCTCACTGCCAGGAAAAATATTTATGTAACAACGTATACACACACACACACACACACACACACACACACACACACAACACACACACCCACACACAACACACACACACACAGACCACAACACAAACACCACACACCACACACACACACACCACACACACACACACACACACACACCACACAGACACAGACACACACACAGCACACAACACACACACACAACACACACACACACACACACACACACACACACACACACACCCGCCCCCCCAACGACCACCCCACTCCCAACACTCACGACCCCAGCACCCACACGCCTCCCAGTCACAGAACCACCCAACAACACACACCACACACACACACACACCACACATCACACCACACACCCCACACACACACACACCACCCCACACACACACCCACACAGACACAACACAACACAGACACACACACAACACACAGACACACACACACACACACACACACACACACACACACACACACACAACACAGACAACAGACACACGACACAACACAGACACAGACACAGCACACACACACACACACACACACACACACCACACACACCACACCCGCCCCTCCTCAACGTACCTACCCCACTCCCCGAATCGAACCCACCGACATCCCCCAAGCGCCTCCGTCACCTCGCCTCTTGTCCTCAGGGTCTTAAAGAATGACCCTGTTGACCTTATGTCTTATGACCCTGTATGACCCTGCTTGTCCTGACCTACCTGGACTGTTAACATGAAAAAACGAGGAAGGGAATAAATGAATGAGTAAACGAGCTAGTGAATGCAGGAAATAAGGAAAGACGGAATGAAAGGGAAGAGGAGGATAGGGATACAAAATGAGAATGAACGAGAATGAAGTGAAGGAAAGTAAAGAAAAAAGAACAGAAGAGAAACAAAAATAAGGGATGAAAGAAAAGAAACGTTGCAGTGCCAAAAGATGCCATGTATACAGTGGTCTCAGCGGTGCCAAAAGATGCCATGTATACAGTGGTCTCAGTGGTGCCAAAAGATGCCATGTATACAGTGGTCTCAGCGGTGCCAAAAGATGCCATGTATACAGTGGTCTCAGCGGGCCAAAAGATGCCATGTATACAGTGGTCTCAGCGGTGCCAAAAGATGCCATGTATACAGTGGTCTCAGTGGTACCAAAGATGCCATGTATACAGTGGTCTCAGTGGTGCCAAAAGATGCCATGTATACAGTGGTCTCAGCGGTGCCAAAAGATGCCATGTA
>JACEEZ010008314.1:345000-382500 GCA_016584305.1 Chionoecetes opilio | reverse complement strand
CACTCTGACGGGCTTTATATTTAGCCCGTGCTTCTCTCTTCAGCGAAAGCAATAAGGGAAAAAAAAAAAAAAAAAAAAAAAAAAAAAAAAAAATATGAACTTTAGTTTGACTTACCATGTATAAAGGTTAAGCAGGCCGAGTGGCTTTGTAGTTAGGGCTCGGGACACGCGCGCACACGGATGAAGAATTTAACCCCCTGAGACCCAGAACGTAATTTCCATTGTAATTTGGGTACCATTAGACGATTTTTAGTGACTATAAGCAATATTTTATAGATATGACCTGTTTAGTACCCTTGTCCACTAACTAATTGGGTATATTCAGCTACTTTTCGTAATTTTATGGCTAACAACATACGATTTTTTTATAGCAAAGGAAAGATCTGGGCGTGAAGTGGTTAAGGCAGCATCGTCCCTTTGGCAGCCTAAAAGTAAGCTGATTGAGATACTAGTACATGCAGTCTAACATCGCGTAAACATCACTCAATTACAGTGATTGATAGGATGTTTACGCGATGTTCTTGATCAGTGAGCCAAGAAGAATTGTGTGAATATTTGTTATTGTTGTTGATGTAAGCATTATTATTTTATCATTACTGGGTTTTTTTATTACCAGTCTTAGTAACAGTGTGGCTTGACCGAGGGAAATACCAAACATGATCAATACAAGTACAACAATTACACTTTCTCGTCAGTATAACAGAACAATCAATCATGCATGTGTGAGAGTACATATACATACATACATATGCACATACGTATACATACAATATATACGGCATCCTAATCTCCCCGACACAAGAAGAATGTTGTATCCTCTCCTTCACCATGACCCTCCTCCTTCACCATGGCCCTCCTCCTCCTTCACCATGGCCCTCCTCCTCCTTCACCATGGCCCTCCTCCTCCTTCACCATGGCCCTCCTCCTCCTTCACCATGGCCCTCCTCCTCCTTCACCATGACCCTCCTCCTCCTTCACCATGGCCCTCCTCCTCCTTCACCATGGCCCTCCTCCTCCTTCACCATGGCCCTCCTCCTCCTTCACCATGGCCCTCCTCCTCCTTCACCATGGCCCTCCTCCTCCTTCACCATGGCCCTCCTCCTCCTTCACCATGGCCCTCCTCCTCCTTCACCATGGCCCTCCTCCTCCTTCACCATGACCCTCCTCCTCCTTCACCATGGCCCTCCTCCTCCTTCACCATGGCCCTCCTCCTCCTTCACCATGGCCCTCCTCCTCCTTCACCATGGCCCTCCTCCTCCTTCACCATGGCCCTCCTCCTCCTTCACCATGCCCTCCTCCTCCTTCACCATGGCCCTCCTCCTCCTTCACCATGGCCCTCCTCCTCCTTCACCATGACCCTCCTCCTCCTTCACCATGACCCTCCTCCTCCTTCATCATGGCCCTCCTCCTCCTTCACCATGACCCTCCTCCTCCTTCACCATGGCCCTCCTCCTCCTTCACCATGGCCCTCCTCCTCCTTCACCATGGCCCTCCTCCTCCTTCACCATGGCCCTCCTCCTCCTTCACCATGGCCCTCCTCCTCCTCCTCTTCCTCCTCCTCCTCCTTCTGTTGTTGTTGCTATTATCATTATCATAATTTTTTTGTTTTGTTATTCATGTTGTCCCATTCATCATCATTATTATTACGTACGTGCATAGTCAGGAAAATACAAATAGGCCTAAGGAAGGAAGATAAAAGCCTACACGCACTTTATAGGCTCCAACGTTAAAAAAAAAAAAAATAATGGGTCTAATAAAATAAAAATTAAAAAAATTAAATTAAATTAAAAAAAAAAAAAAAAAAAAAGATCATGGCACTCACAACGGAGGCCGCTGAGGGTTTGGTTTTCTCCTTCTATAGTCGATAGTCAGGAAAATACACCATCATACCGCGTTAACCAATGGGTTGTTCTTTTCAAAAAAAATATATATACGTATAATAATAATAATTATTATATGATAATAATACACTTATCTTTCTGACCAAAGAAAGACGACCACGAGGAGTTTGAATCAAAACTCCTTTATGCTGCTGTGTTTTTCCTCGGATTTGTTGCCCTGTTGGCTGTCCGGAGCTTCGTTTCTTACTTTTCTTGGGGTGGAAACAAGAAAGAGAACCAAGATCGGTCTGCCGATGCAGCAGGCGTCGCAGCAGAAGCTCCAGACCAAGATAACACAGAGGGTGATCAGAATGAGACCAACTCTTCTGAAATGATTAATGAGGCACCATCAGAAAATACTGACGTGACAACTTCACGTGTCATGGAGCAGCAGAGGGAGACGAGCGACCACGCTGAGGAACTTGTCGAGGATCCACAGGAGACAGAAGCCTCGGCGGAAGGGAAAGGCTCTAAGAAGCGTACCAAACGGAAAAAGAAGAAGACTCTTGTTACAAGTGAAGAGCCTAAGGACGACACCGGCGAATGGCACACTGTCTGTAGAAAGCAGAAGAAATGCCGTGATAATCAGTCAGATAAGGAAAAAGGCACCAAGGCTGTGCAGGAGAGCGTCGAGCCTCCAAAGCCAGCGAAGAAACGCGTGAAAGGCCGGCGAAAAGCAGTGCCAAAGGATAACTCCCAAGTACAGGTGCGCAACACCTGGAAGGAAGACACGGTGACGGTGTTGCTGACGGTGTCACCGGTCAGACGGCAACACGTCATCGGCCCACGGGGGAACACTGTCCAAAAGCTAAGACAGGATAGATAGGAGACTCCCAGCGTGAGTGTGACGGTGCCCCTGCCCCAGGATCGCACCTCTAACCACGTCAGCCTCGAAGGCCCTAAGAGCCACGTGGCCGCCGCCGCCAAGGACATCACCGGCCGCCTAGAGGGCATCGAGGCACAGTTATTTGAGGCCGCCGAGCGTCGTAAGGCGGCCAGAACAAAGGTGGTCCTTGAGGTGGCACCCGACATGCGGCGCCACGTGGTGGGCCCCGGGGGCGAGGCGCTGATCAGGCTGGCACAGGAGTACCTCGGGGTGAGGGTGTCGGTGCCCCCCGCCACCAACACAAGAGTCCCGCGAAGTAAGAATCACGGGGCCTCCCGCCGAGGTGGCCGCCGTCGAGGCCTGCCTCAAGGCACGCCTGCAGGCGGCGGAGCGGCGGCGGCTACAGCCGCAGACCGCAGCGGCTACTGAAGCTATACAGGCAACACTATAGCGGCTATGCGGCGGCCAAGAAGTGAGGAGCTCGCTGGTGATCACGTCATTACTCACTTCTTGATGTGAGTAATGACGTGACCTGTGGTTCACGCTGTGACCCAACACGGTGACCTCCAAACGCCTGGCACGCCACACCGCGTGACGCATGCCCGGATGTCTCCACTACTCAGGGTGGTGACGATAATTATTATCCCAATGTTTCTTTGATCTCTTTTCTTAAATCTGATTGTTTTTCTTGTACTTTTCTTATAATGGCCAAGGCTGACACTGCATGCTTGTTTGTTGCTAGGAATTTCCGACACCTCGTTGTATATCTAGGGTGTTTCGATTCGGCAAAATAATTATTAGTTCTGAATAACTAACTAATTAACTAATTAACTAATTATTTTTGTGAAAATATCACTAAGACAAAAGTCACGATGAAAAGTCGAAGAATTTTGTTTTTAAATATTAAATCTTACTATAATTCACCGACTGTCCGTCTGTCCGTGTGTGGGCCTGCAGCTGAGGCTCCGCCCTTTCTGTCTCAATTACAACCGAACTTTCAGGGAAGGTTACGGTCATCCTTGAGATGGCTATAAGCAATATCTGGCCAGATGGATCCAATTTCTTCATTAGTTAAGAAAATTGGGGCATTTTTTGCAACCCGAGGCATACCAACCTGGCACAGGACACTTTTATGTTTCTGCTTTTCACCTCACCCCCCCCCCCCTCTCTCTCTCTCTCTCTCTCTCTCTTCTCTCTCTCTCTCTCTCTCTCGATGGAGATGGAAGGAGAGAGAGATTCATAAACACGGTGTTACGCGTACAAAGTCATTCGGATTGTCTTTCAGAGCAGGATACTCATTACGGGTAACTTTTGCTAGTAATAACAACAGTAAATATTAATAATAAATAATAAGTAATTTTGTAGTTCCTAATATCCTAATAAAAATAATAAGGGTTTGCCCAGGGCGCCACACAAGCCAGAACCGCCGTTGTATACAAGAGAGATTAATGGGAAATTTACTATAGTCTACGTAAACACCAGCTCGTACTTTAAAAATTAGAGAAAACGAATACATATTTTACTGTAACTCACTCAGAAGAATTAGTTTTATTATTTCAGTAATGACTACTATGTGTTAACATTTATAGGGCAATTAAGAGATATATGAATATGTAATATAACAATGCCCCAAGGCGTGACCTCTATATGGGAGTGAGTGATTAGGGCCAACCTGGATCGCTGAGGTGGTTACGGCGGGGAAGGGCGAGAGGGCAAAGGACAAGGGTCAGGGTCAGAAAAGCGAGGCAAGGACGTGTAAAAGATAAGGGTTGATGACGTGGCAAGGACTCAGCGTGTAGGGACTAGGGATATAGCCACAACAGGGGAGCTGTGTTATGGTGAGGCTGGCCCACCGCTTCCCCGTCAGTTTTAACTTCTTGTATACAAAGTAGATGCAAGACACGCATGGTAGAAAAGGCGGCGTGCCTTATCCATGACACGTATCCCCCCCTGTGATCAGTGAACCTCCTTGTCCTCTCAAGACTCCTCTGCAGACAAAACGAAGTGATAGAGAGAATCTGGATGACGTAGAAAATAGCACCATACGCTTGGATATTATTTGTTTTCTTTCTTTTTTACAGTACATGCCGACATAATAGCCAACCTCGTTGTGTGAGGTACAATAGGTACAGTACCTGTGAGCAGGGGCGTATTTAGGATCCTGAAACATTGGGGGCTTAGCCCAGCCAAGGGATCTTCACATTTTGACAGGATAATTTAATTTATGAGTATAATGAATATAAGATGTGAGACACGTAGCTACTGCTCTACCAAAAGGCTCCGGTAACTTGCTTAGGATAACGGGCCTGGGGATGGGGGATCCCCAGTGGGGACTGGGGCCCGAAGCCCCGCCCCCACGATGACAGCGGGCCTGGGGACGGGGGATCCCCAGTGGCGACTGGGGCCCGAAGCCCCCCCCCCCCCACGATGACAGCGGGCCTGGGGACGGGGGATCCCCAGTGGGGGCTGGGGCCTGAAGCCCCTCCCACGATGACAGCGGGCCTGGGGACGGGGGATCCCCAGTGGGGACTGGGACCCGAAGCCCCCGCCACGATGACAGCGGGCCTGGGGATCCCCAGTGGGGACTGGGGCCCGAAGCCCCACCCCACGATGACAGCGGGCCTGGAGACGGGGGGGGGGGGCTACGTAATAGCAAATAATATGCGTAAGAAATCTTAATTCCTCTCTATATATCTATAACAGTCGTTATTTCACTTATTTGAGCCTATTTTCGGGTTTTGCATTGATATTCTCCCTATCTACCTTTGATCAGCCTTCCATACAGCCGGTAATCCCATATCTTAAGGCTATATAATGATCCCCATCGCCGCAAACCCTGGCCTGGCCTGGCCTCCCATAGCAAACCGTGATGACGTCACGGCTGAGTGACGTCACAGCAGAGGCGGCTGCCCACCGGCTGACGGCCCCTTTTCCCATCATTAATCTAGCTCGCATCAAATAATGCATAAATCAACACGGATAGAGTAAAACAATGAGAAATAGGACACACTAAGCCTAAAAAAACAATGAAATAACGAAGAACTAATTAAATATCGTGTTTGAAAATATGGCCCAAAAACAGCCAAATTTCCACAACAAAATTCGAGCTTTTTAAATACGGCCTCATAAATAATGAAAAAATATGAGCAAATAGTACATGATATGTGTATCTTATAAACAGTAACAGATCGTAGCTTGGCGAAGAAACCAAAGATCAAAACATACTTTGTTATTTCAATAATTTTACCCTATAAACTAATCAGCCAGCCGTATTTCTTCACTAAACACGTGAAAAACACGTCACATAGACACACACAAACACACAGCGCCTGTGGGAATTGCTAAGTACACACCCACAGCCTTTCAGCTCATCTAGATGTCAGAATAAGATTGCCAAAAAATGTAAACAAAAACACAATCCTTCTAATACCCATATAAAACAAAATATACCCACCAAGCGCACGATAAATACATAATACGATGCGGAAATATCGTAATATATTAAAACACACAATAAAAACCCTGCTTTTGATGTAAAATTATTTTTATCAACAAAACATCGGTAAAATCTACGGTATTACTAAAACATTACATCATATTTCTTTTACGAAGGCCTTAAAACACGGAGACTGTTTATGTTAAGTCATAAAACAAGCTGGGCTTTTCAACAAGACTACTGAATCTAATATCGGTCCATGAATAAAAAAGTGACTATTCGTTTTAAAATACGTAACTGGCAACTCGTAACCTTTGCCAGAGTCCCGGATTCCCAGAGCCAATCAGCGGGCTTGCTCCATGCTCAGCCAATCAGCGTCCAGGAAAGCCGCTGGGTGACTGGGCGGCCATGTTTAGTATTTATCTCCGATATATGGACATACATAGTGGTAAATAAGGGGAGTTTAACTCTTATTAAATACCTTATTTATGGCATATTAGTGATAATATGCGTATTGTTACTGATAAAAATAGGTGAGACGATAATACATTACCGCAATATTAGCTTTTCACCGTAATATTCTCCCTGAAATACATGACTGATCTTGGGTAAAATTCTACCGTAGATAACACTTCAGTCGCCTTGTAGAGACACTTTCAACACTCACCTTTCGTGCTGTGCCGACCGCTGCTGCTATAATACGCACATGTAAACGCACACAGGGTAGTTGCTATGAATGGTGTGGATAAATGCGTTGTGTGTTGGGTAGTTGTGGCGTATTTTCAGGTTAATATGAGAGCCGGGGAGGGTTTGTTTACGTCTGCGCCGAGAGGTCAACGGGCTTAAAACGGCGCATATATGTTTGATGTGTGATGTTTGAAGAATTTCGTCCGTTATCGACGCAGCTGAGGCTATAGCCCCCAATGCCCTAACTACGCCCCTGCCTGTGAGAGCGAGAGCAGGAGACGACAGTGTGTGGAAGACCGCCGATCCTATCTTCATGACAGCATGCCTCAAGTCAAGCTCGAACACGCCTCCCACACCAAGACCAAGACCAAAACTTTGATCATTGTTGGCCTATAATGTCCAGTCCCAAAATTATGTTGGTACGCTTGTCCATCCGTTGTCCTATTATTACATTAAAAAAAAATCTTATTCTTATGTTATAATAAAAAGAGAGGCATGATATTAAGTTTCTCCTTAAGGAGTACGACAAGTTGCCGAACAAGTACGATATTCGCGCGTCACTCAGAAGTCAGATTGTAAACAACGTGATTCCACGAGCTGGACAAGGCACGACGGGCAAGGGCAGCCTCGAGATATTCGCAGCCTGTAGCGTGTGTCTTGTAAAGGCAGGTTGACTGCACCTTGTGCTTCGTGCCCGCAGCTTACCAGGCGGTGTGACACGAAAGCAGCACTGAACGAGGCCACGGGGCACGGAAAGTAGCTGCAAGGTAGCTATGCTGCAGGACGAAGATTTCGACTCTGACACTTCGGACGAAGATTTCGTTCCTGAGGGTATGCATAAGGGGAGGTGGGGCCTCCAGCAGCAGCCACCACGTGCTGCTGGACGGTGTGGAGCCACGGTGTGGTGCACGTGGTTGTGGTGAAACGTGTTATGGTGGTAGGAAAAGCTAGGAACGCGATAAGGCTCTTGTTGGGGCCCACGGTCTTCCTTGGGTAAATTTGGAGTTTGCCCCTTATAACGTACTTTATTTGAGTCAATTTTCTTATTTATTGGTTTAATTGGTGGGGAGTCTACTCTAGTACTATACTACTATACTACTCAGTAGTATATACTACTCTATTTCATCGCATTTTGATAGTTTTCGAGAAATAGAATATACTTAATAATGAGTGTTTGGCAGCCACAGGCCCACAACTCCCTATGTAGTATTGCCAATGCCAATTCCATGGACGTTATAAGTAAACCTATTCCCCTAACCATGGGGGGGGTATGTGCCCCCTCTAGATCCCTCCCAAGGGTTATCAACCTAACTTAACTTACTTAAGTGATTTAGTGAGTAGCTCACGCAACATTGAACAATAGATTGATGGAGTGTGACATATTTTCAAATTCAGCAATCTTCCCTAAAAAAAAGTTCTCGTATCAAAATGGGCTGTACCTTTAATGCTGTGGCTGTACCTTTAATGCTTTGAAACATATAATAATCTATGACGAGAATGGAGCTGTGTGGTGACTTAGTTGTACATTGTAGGTTAGCACATGTGTATCTACAGATATTTCATTAACCACTACCTTATCATACCGATATATAGGCTACTCCTTATTAGCATCACAGTACACAAGTAGAGTGCACTCCAACATTTCTTAGATTATCTTTGTGGAGCACTAGTTACAATATTTGCATGCATGTAGCAGATACTTCCAGGATTTTTTGGCATTCTATTTGGCAACAAAGCTATTTAACCTTATCTACTAGCCCAGGTCTGCAATATATATTTTAGTGATCCAAGTAGATATGTTGTGCCTGGTACGGGGCCCGGTCATATTTCCCCCTGGACGTTTTCCCTGTGGACATTTTTTGGATGTATCTGATAGCACTGTGTTATGATAACGAAATACTGACTGAAACCATTGCTATTAATGGTTTAGGTTAGGTTAGTTTTACTGACACTTTTCTTCCGCCAAATTCGTTTTATATGATGAATAAATAAGGGGGGGGGGGAATATCCGCAGGGGAATCTGTCATAGGAGAAAAAGGTCCAGGGGGGAAAATGTCCTACACTCGCCTGGTACACCTGAATCAATACTGCTCTACCATGATACTGTTTAGTTAGCGTAAGAGAGACCTAACAACTCCTGTCTTGATACACAACATTTTGGCACCCCGCTTATATAAAGTCAAGTCAATTTTGCCCTACAGAGAATTCCGTGTTCTTGAATGAGCCCTTTGTGTCCAGGTGTAGTGGAGAGTGATGATGCAGTGAGTGATGGAGAAGAGGAGGACGACGAGGCAGGAGAGGGAGATGATGCAACGCAAAAGGGGAAGAAGAAGAAACAAAGAAAAAAAGGCATCAAGAAGAAATCTAATGGTGTAGAAAAAGAAGAGGAAGATGAATCAATTAAAGAAGAAGTTCAGGAGAAAAACAAAAAGAAGGAAGAAAGTATTTGGGCAGGTAAGCTTTAGTTTATTACTGGCGATTCCAAATTTGTAATTATTATATTAATTAATAATTCTTTTATATGGAAAGTCTTCTTTTACCTTGGAGATTAGAGCTTGACCTCTGGGCTCCATTGCATCCCCACTGCCTAAATCATGATACATTGAAATGAGTGTTGCCGCTTAACAGAGTGGAGGTTCAAATCTGAGAAACTAAAGACACTGGCTTGACACTTGTTTTTATTTTATGTGTTTTGAAAACTATCAAAGATAGCGACTCTTTGTCATGTGACAGATGAGTCAAAATAGCGACTCTTTGTCATGTGACAGATGAGTCAAAGATAGTGACTCTGTCATGTGACAGATGAGATCACATTTTCCTCACAGGGAATCGAACATGCAACCAGACAGTAGTGTGTATGTGTGCACGTGTGTGTGAATAAAACTAGTTTCAATATTTCTTTACAGACTTCCTAGCGGATGTTGAAGATAAACCCAGCCCTCCTCCCAAACCCAAGGCCTCAAGCTGGGGAGCCCTGCTGGGAAACAAAAAGCCAAGCAGTAAAGGCAGTACAGACACCTCACCAGGTAAAATGTCTTTTTAAACCAGTTTTGAATACATATAAGAGTGCATGACAAAGAAAGCAGGTTACCTGCACGCGAGCTACCGGCGCTGACTGGCACTGGTTACCCGTGTGGGTTGGTGCTCATAAAGAAAGCAGGTTCACTGGCACCAACCTGCATGGCAAAAGATGATAAAAGTGCTCAAAGCAAGCTACACTGATAGCCTAAGTGCCTGCAAGTACTGTTGGTGGTGTATGACATAAGGATAAAGATAAGGAAATCTTTTGAGGTAAAGGAACGTGGAAAAAGCAGGTTGACGGTAGTGATGGACAGTCTGAAGTAGCATAACTGATAAGGTAAAGATGGGGGCATACGCTAAGCTGCACGTGGCCTCGGTGCTCATCTCCATTGCATTAGCCCTTGAGCCTGTGGTGGGTGACAACCCGCTACCCCGGGACACAGGGCTAGTGTGACATCCGGGTTACCACAGTTACCTTCCCCACGTTTCCCCAGCTACCCATTTATCGACCAACCCCTAATGGAAGGATGAACAGCTTGGTGGGCTGCACGCCGACTGCCCTGGCCGGGATTCCAACAAGAGCCCGCAGATTTGTAGCTAGGCGGTAGTAGGCGCGCTAGCCAATACACCACAGAGGCGTGACACAGCTGATTGCTTACTATAATTGAGCTTGTAGATACTCAGAAGCTTGAGTATACTAAAAAGCTCTGCATCTTATTTATGTAAAGTATGAGGAATGAGAGGATATTCACTTTACTACCAGCAGAATATTTTTTTTCAACAGATACTAATTAATTCAGGAAGTCTTTAACTTTGTATCCAATTAAGACAATCCAAGAACCGCCACCATGTGTCCCACATGGTTTAGAATTAAAACAGAGTTTTGATTCTAACTAGGAATCTTTCATCTTTTAAGTACAGGGAGGTCCCGATATACGAGCATTCGGTATACGAGAATCCGATGATACGAGATGTGTAAATTAGGGTCTATTTTCAATATACGAGATCGAAAATCCAATGCTACGACATTCAAACTGGGGTGAGTAAAATTATCAAGTTCAAAATACTCGCCCTACCACTCCCAGTCTGGACAAAGGGGGATTTGGTTGACCCCAGTCAGGTCATCCCTAGCAAGCCGTGACCTGAAAGGTAATTAAGCATATGGCGCGGCCTGACATTTAGTGGTAATTAGCCAGGTGTGCGGCTCCAACCTTGGGACTGCAGTCAGTAACCTGAAGGGTAATTAAGCATATGGCGCGGCCTGATCCTTAGGGGTAATTAGCCAGGTGTGCGGCCCCAACCTTGGGACCGCTACACTACCCTCTTTTGTATCACGCGGCGTCCCCTACAGTACAACGTCTTTTTTGCTTGTTATGCATGTTTTATGTTTAATTAATGTGCAGTTATGTTATTTTGTGTGCTATTTTCTCTTTCAGAATGCTTTTTCTACAGAATAGGTAGTACAGTGTGGGTAATATAGACGCTGTGTGTTTGTTGTGTTTGCTATAGATTATTTTAGCTTGAAAAACACGTTGTTGTTTTTTTTTGTTTTTTAATTGATGGTCCTGGAACCAAACCTATATTTTACCATTAGTTATGTGTTTCGTTATACAAGATTTCGCTTTACGAGTATGCCAGGTGGAACCTAACTGCTCGTATCTTCGGGACCTCCCTGTATACATATAAGTTTAGCATATTTCCTTCATTTAATTAGGAATCTTTTGCTGAAGTTTCTGTAATGATTGCATTGCTCTCAAACAGAGGCATCTTCAGAACACATGGTTTTCTCATTGGCCAAGAATCTTACAAATGAAAGATAACTTTGACTTCTCCCTATCTTTCTTGCATTGAAACATAGCAAATACTCCATCAGATAGTACAGCCTTAGGTCCTGCCAGACACATGTTTCCCACCATAAAGGTTAACACCAGTTTGAGCACTTTTGAGTGTCACCATTCTAATCCTACACGAGAAAGATTAATGCCACACCATCAAGTGGAATGAATGGTGTGTATCACTTCACTATCCTCATTATATTCAATGGACATAATTTCAGGATATGTTCCCATGTTTCCTATGTGCCATTATTGAAAGATAAGCATGTGCTGGCTTGCATGTGAGGAAAGAGGTTTGTCGTACAGTAACAAGCGAATGCATGTACATTATGGCCAACACTTAGCTAGTGTTTTCTTCCTTATCAGCTAAACCTCCACCTCCCGTCAAGAAGGAAAGTAGCAAGGAGAGCAGCAGTAAGCAGGAGAAAGTCAAGATCACACAAGTGTTTGAGTTTGCTGGGGAAGAAGTGAGGTGAGTAAATAACAGTTTGTGATTGATAGTCAGAGGGCATACGGGCATTTTCACAGTAACCTAGGCCATCATTGTCTCACAGCACAAAAACACAATCAGCTACACCCATTATAAGATAGAGTTCATTGCTTTATTTCAATTATTACTGATGGCCTAGGTTACTGTGAAAATGCCCATACACACTTGAGCCGTTGCCAGTGCTTTTTTTTCCTTACGTGGTTTCATTTAATGTGGCAAGGGCTGAAATACTGAAGGGACTTTCTAACACTGCTCACACCACTCCTAGTGTAGCAGGACAAGCGTTGCCCACAAGGGACACAATTTCCACTGATGTCAACCTGCTCGCTCCCATGCTTCCTCAGTCTTAACCCCTACTCTCTGCTGCCCTTACAACGTAATTTCCATTGTAATTTGGGTACCATTGGACAATTTTTTTAGTGAATATAAGCAATGTTTTATAGATATGACCTGTTTACTATCCTTGCCCACTAACAAATTTGGTATATTCAGTTACTTTTCGTTATTTTGTGGCTCGACAACAGACAATTCTTTATAGCAAAGGAAAGATCTGGGCGTGAAGGGGTTAATAGAAAACAAAATACAGCAGGAAAAGTGGTAATGTCTGTCCTCAGCAAAACTAAGAGTAACCCTTCACGCCCAAATATTTCCTTTGCTATAGAAGGCTTTGTGCTAGCAGACCATGTTCCAGGGTAAGGAAAGGAAATGTCAATGAACTTCCCAGTGCCTCTATCCTCTATCCCCACCTTCCCTCAACCCTATAGTCTATTCACTTAAGCTGGATTCTTGGGAGCTGCTCGATGCCTACCCGAGTATGTAAGGACGTCGCTGATTGGCTGATGCACGCAGGCTGGGTGGTGATGGTGGTGGTATTTTGGTAGCATCAGCCAATCAGCGACGTCCTTACATACTCGGGTAGGCATCGAACAGCTCCCAAGAATCCAGCTTAAGTGAATAGACTTTAGTGTTACTACCACATCATACCGAGTTTGAAGCTATGCCCCGGGGCTTATTTTTTTTAAATCTACATGCATGGCATGGCTTGTATATATCTACTGTATGAGTGTCTCAATTATACATATAGATACCAGACATGTTGTACCTATCCATCGTGTTTTGTAGTAACAAATATTTGGTCTGGGTTTTAAAGTAATCGTCCAGACCCATTTTTTTTTTGCCTAATCATGTTGAATGTACATTCAAAACACCTAATCCACCAAAAGTAATTGATTTCCAGGCCTTATTTCCGTAAAAACACGACTTGTGTAAAAAGCGCTCGAAAAAAAAATTCTTCCCCCCCAACAGGGTTACGAATCTTTTTGATGACGTCAGAAGAGTAAGTCCATCTCTCTCTCTCCTTCCTTTCCTTTCCCTTCTCTCTCTCTCTCTCTCTCTCTCTCTCTCTCTCTCTCTCTCTCTCTCTCTCTCTCTCTCCTCCTCTCTCTCTCTCTCTCTCTCTCTCTCTCTCTCTCCTTTCTTTCTCATCTATTTCTTCTCCCTCTTCCTCTTCATCCTCCACGAGAGAAAAAAAATTAAGGAGAGAGAGAAGGCACAGCTGTCTTGCTGCACCCATAAAGGATGCATGCATGTGGCATATCGCAAAAAAAATCTATCAGAAACACCCAAAAATCTTCAAGTACTATATTTATCTCTTGTGTTAACGTGCTTCTGATCAGCGCGCTTCCTTTTGTTACGTCACCGAGCCGTGGCGCACCGTCTGCTTATCGTGAGGGGCGTTTTGGAAGCTCGGGGAATTTGCAGATTTTGATTGCGGATTATTTAAAAACGGCTGATTGGATGCAAAAAGGGACGACATATTGTTGATATACTCGTTAATGGCTATAATTTGATTGCATTAAATCAGGAATGATGAAATGGTCTGGACGATTACTTTAAGGTTCTAGGGTGCAGTGGTTGACACTGGTCTTTTTACCATTTTACATTTTCCCAATGAAACCCTTAATAGATCATTGTGCTCCTAACATGAAAATGTGCTGCACATCATGGTTCTTGTGCTGATAAGCTATGCTAAGAATGGGATATTGTGGTTTTACTGTTGCCTCGCTCATATTACCATCAGTTAGATAAATCATGCAGTAAAAACATGAAAACAATTACCTTTCAAAGTCCGGCCTGGCAACCCGATGCCCTCGGTCTGGGTGCACACCTACCTGTGGGAAGGGAACAGTGTCTTATTACCTGGTGATGATGGAAGCGTGCTGTTTCTGTGGGGCATTGACATGGATATTAAGGAATGCATATCACCATATGAACCTTTCTTTTTTTATATATACAGGTGGCCAACACCCAAGCAAAATTGGAATATCACGTAAAGAAATCCAGATGGCTCAAAACATTTAAAACAATTTACAAACCTAAACTTAACACAACCTTCAATTACAATGGAACTTTGAAATTTTACACAATATAAACTTACAAAATCCTCCAGAATATTTTTACACATGCATTTTCTTTCACTCATATCTACCCTTTAACAACATTTTGTAATCATGTTACTTGCTAACCTACATTTTTTATAACCTTTTTACCATAAAAGGTATGCTTGTATACATGCGTGTATAGTACACTAGGGTCCCACATAAAACGAGAAATTGGTCAATAAAAGAGGTCGTTTTATGTGAATTCGCTCTATGTAAAACACATAACCTGTGGGAAAAATTTATATTGATCGATCGGTCCTCCCGCCCGTACCCGTACATTTATACTTGTTCACACCCATGCATACCAGAACATGGTATTATTTTACACTAGGATCTAAATTCCCTACACAATTGGGAGTATGGTTTCTGTTTACCTTATTGGATTCTAGGAAACATTTTTTTGGACTCAAACTTTTGGAGATAATGACATGTTGTTCATAGGGAGGCGAGAGACAAGTGTTTGTTTACATGCGGCGTGCCTCTCGCTCTTCTTCCTCTTGTGACCTACATTGCCTCTGTTCTTCCCTTGCCGCGGACACTTTTAATGCAGATTTGGCTTTAGTTAGATTAAAGCGTGGGATTAGGTTAGGTTAGTGACTCATAAGCAAGTTGCCAAAAACCTGGCTTAACTCTCGCTTGCGTGCCTCGCCAGAACTGGCGGGGCCCGCTCACAGCTGATAACTTGTAAACACCAACGACACCAAACCACAATGACGTGTGTACCTTCGAATGAAAGCCATCAATAAATTACGATAACTGACGATATTGTGAATGGATCACAACATATATCCTTCACAAGAACGTATTTTTTGGTAATAATGGACGGTCGCTACCGCCGTTGCTACTCACTCACCCTTGCCACGGCTTGCGCCAGCTGGGCAAGCCGGCTTACCAAGAGTGCCTCGAGTTAACAGGAAACGCAAGCTGCCGCAAGCCTTCTTATGGCGGCCTGCTTACGTTCTGTACGATATTTCGGCTCTATATGAGAACTCCTCGGATTTGCCCTACTTTGATGGCAGAATCGTTCTATATGATCAAATTTGTTCCTAACGAAAATGTTGGAATAATAATATTTTAGGTCGTTCGCTTTATAGGGGAAACGCTTTATGCGGGACCCTAGTGTGTACGTATATTTGATATTATTTTTTGGTCAAATAGTAAAATGTTTTAGCCACGTTATGAAATCATCCCCATAAGAAGCTTGTGGATGACTCTAGTACAGTATAACACTAATGACCAGAGACTGACAGGCAGGAGGGGTGATCATTTGATAAGTGTTAAGTGTTTGGCTCATTCAACAAAGCTTTTAACTTTGTGAAATTCTATCTTCTCTTACAATTCACACAACTCTATTAGTGATAAACCTTTATGACCCCACAGAGTAGAGAAGGAGGTGGATGCTGAGTCAGCTGAAGCTCAGGCAGCCAAGTGCAGGGATTCCCTCTCATCACAAAGCTCCAGCACGTCAACAAAGGCACCACCTGGCAAGTGTCATCACCACCTTAGGTTTAGATTTCTTACATTTTGTTGTTTATAAGAGTCTATAAGAGTACTAAAATATGTATGTTTCCTTTGTCTCCATACATATTTTAGTACTCTTATAGCCAGACTGAAAAGTATTACAGTCACATCACTCTAGGTTCATCATATTTATGCTTCATCCATAATATATTGATTTGGTTCTCTCAAATTAGCAGCTCTGAGATAATGGTTAGTTTGTTCAGCTCACGACCGAGTGTCGTAAAGTCTATGACGGTAAATTTTAGTACGGGGCCCAAAATGTTTTTACAAGGTGCCAAAAGTCAGGTGGCACGAAAATCATTGATATAAAGGCGGACATTCACACAACAGCCAGCTTGGGTTTGAGAATAAAGGCTGATTCACACTGGCGTTTTTTCGGCATTTTTATCTGACGAGAAGTCGGTCTCTTGAAAGACCGAGCGATCGGTGTGTGATTTTTGTTGAAAACCTATTGCGATCATGACACCAGCCCCAGACCCAGACCCCTTCTCGTCAGATAAAAATGCCGAAAAAACGCCAGTGTGAATCAGCCTTAAGGATAGAGAAAGAAAGAAGGAACAGTTTATGCCTTTATTTTTGTTTTAAGGGCATAAACAATGAGAAGTTTATGCCCTTGTATTATGTTCTCTCCTCGCCCCCTGACCCTACTGACTGTACTTCACCTACTACACTTGATCCCCCACCTGATACCCCTGATCTTGCTAACCCCTCTACTCCAGACGCTACCATTCCGACTATCATCACCCGCGGACCTCTACACTCTGTCTGTTCTTCATTGGAACATTCACGACTTCTAATCCCAGACAAGACCTTTGTCTCCTGATTCTTTGCTATAAGCCTCAAGTTATCTGCCTCACAGAAACTTTCCTAACTCACCCCCCTGTCCCACTTCCCAATTTATGATCTCCTTCCCCCAACAAACACACATCCTTCCTCTGATCTAACCCTACTGCTATAACGTTCCATTCCTTTCCCCTTCCCTCAGCGTTTCACCCTTTTTCTATAACCCCTTCCCTTCATTATGCCTTGCAATAGTGCCATATGACCTCTGATGTCTGGCACATTTTCCCCTTTTTTTTGCATGAAATCAATCAATGTTCGGTTCGGTCATCATCACAGCTTCATCATTTTCAGGTGTGGGAGGCGTGAAGCGGGCTGGAGGACTGTCTGGTTTGGTTAGTCTCCTGGATAGCAAGAAGCCGAAGCTCAGCACATTAGAGAAAACTAAACTGGATTGGAGCAGCTTTAAGTCTGATGAGGGTATTGAATCGGAGTTAGAGAAACACAAGAAGAGCAAAGATGGGTGAGTTTATATACGTAGTCATCTAGTTTAGTCCAGTCTATGCTGATGCCTGTTCCTTGATACTTCCTCAGAGGGCTGCTACAGGCTACAGCAGTACTGACTGAATCTTACACCTCAGACACAGTTTTTCCACCTCCAGGTCTCATTTCCATATGTCATTATTGGAACAATGATGATTGACTTCTTCAGCCCCTTAGTGTCCTTTCTCTCATCGTCTGTCCCAAAGACGCCACTACTTTCCTTCCTTGTTGGGCTCTCTCTTATTTACCCTTTATGTGCTTTTAAAAGAATGTTGTCATATGTTGGTGAGTCTTAAAGTAATCGTCCAGACCGAATTATGTTGAATTTCAACATATGTATGCACCCATAAAGGATGCATGCATGTGGCATATAGCAAAAAAAATTATCAGAAACACCCAAATATCTTCAAGTACTATATTTATCTCTGTGTTTACGTGCCTCTCTGATCAGCGCGGGAAGAGGAGCCTCCCTGATGCTACGTCACCGAGCCTGAGCCTGAGTGTCTGCAAACCTTGAGAGCGTTTTGAAAACTCGGGAATTTGCAGATTTTTATTGCGGATTATTTAAAAACGGCTGACTGGATACAAAAAGTGACGACGTATTGTTGATATACTCGTTAATGGCTATGATTTTATTGCATTAAATCAGGAATGATGAAATGGTCTGGACGATTACTTTAACCTTAGGTTACCATACGAATAACTGAATATGCAAAAATATTTATAGGGACCATTATATTCTTAAGAGTGAACACCAATCTTTACCAAGATATCAATTATAATACTATTCAAAACATTTAATACAGTTAAGTCTGAATATGTATAATTTCTTCCCCACAGGTACTTGGACAAACAGGCATTCCTTGAAAGAGCTGACCTGAGGCAGTTTGAGATAGAAAGGTCAATGAGGATGAGCAAGCGGTCCAACAGATGAGAAAAATGAAGTACCTAACTGCCACAGTATTAATGATATTTCCGTTCCCCACAGCCAGTCAGTCAGCCACAGTCAGTCAGTCAGTTAACATTCTCACCTTGACCAATGTACTGTCATGCCATCATTTTTACAATTCCTGTACAATTATATTTTTGGCATGTTTTTCATTCCTATTTATATCAACCTCATGTGTGTCATGTATTTTCATCTTAGTCTGTCATTCGTTAGGGCTTTAATTTTCAATACCTCAACACTGGATACTTATCATGGTACTCATTAGTGATCAGTATTCCCTTCTATGGTTTTTCCATTAGTACTCTCTTCTGTTGAAATATTTTCCTTGTCATGTTTCTTTCTTGGATGCTACCCATTTTTATATGAGAAAGAAAATTGTATTAAAATATTACTATGAGGCTTTAACCCCTCGAGGCTCAGAACGTAATTTCCATTGTATTTTGGCTACCGTTAGATGATTTTTAGCGACTATAAGCGATATTTTATAGATATAACCTGTTTAGTATCCTTGTCCACTAACTAATTTGGTATATTCAGTTACTTTTTTTTTATTTATGGCTCGACAACATACAATTTTTTATAGCAAAGGAAATATCTGGGCGTGAAGGGGTTAAGGCTTCCAGGAATTCAGTGATGCACCAATAGCAGATCGATGACTACTTGACACGGAAAAATTATGCTTAGGAGGCTGCCATCTTTTACAAACACTAGGTTGTCATTATGTTAGCCTACAAACCACAACACACAAACATGTTAACCCCTTGAGACCCAGAACGTAATTTTCATTGTAATCTGGGTACCATTAGATGATTTTTAGTGAATATAAGTAATCTTTATAGATATGACCTGTTTAATATCCTTGTCCACGAACTAATTTGGTATATTTAGTTACTTTTCGTAATTGTATGGCTAGCAACAGACGATTTTGTATAGCAAAGGAAAGATCTGAGCGTGAAGGGGTTAAAGATCATTGAGAGGTCAGATTACAGTGATTGGTCAAAACATGGAGGATATCTGGATGAAAAATTATATTAAACATTTTCAGACTCATTGTAACATTTTATTATCAAAGGTCAGATAGGAAGCCCAGCAAGCCAGTAAATAAAGGTAGGAGGTAATTATTGCTTCCTGACAGCTAAACAATAGCAATACACCACAGTTCTGATTCTTACGGGAAACCAAACAACTACCAAGACTGAGTTATAGTGGAAAGTTTGTAGTGAATAGGTCATTACTTTTCTGTATTCCTTATTCTCTATATCCACTTTTACCCTTGCGAAATGTAATGGAAGTGTCTTTTAATTTACAACAACTCAGAATACACGTGTTTTAATATATATTTTTATAAACCTTACCCTTTTCACCCTTAATTAAGATGAAAATGTAATTTCCTATGAAAGCGAAGGGCAAAAAAGTACTAGAATTAGGATGCCTAAATAAATATATGCAGATATATTTTCTCTGCACGAGAAATGGATTATGAGATAGGAGATATATATGCATGAAAGAGACTGGTGTGATTGCTTTCAATGAAACTTAACTGAAGGTGAAGGTGTAACAAAATTTGGTGCATTCAACAGTAGGATGTGCGCAACTATTGACCTAAAATACTACAGGGAACAATGAAGAGGTCAATGTCAGATGGATGTGGATAGACAGAAATAGATAAGGAGAGATAAGACGGTTAATCTATAGTTTCACCCAACCAACGATTTTTTGATGCGCCTTATGTTTTTCTGGTGTGTTTTTATGTGTTTTGAATGAATCTGCTAACCGTTTCTGTCGCATTTTTTTTTTATTTATTTTTTTTTTTTTTAAATGCAAAAATTAAAACAAAAAAAATGAACCTAAACCTAACCTAACCTTTACCTATACCTAACCTAACCTTTACCTAACTTAAAAAAAAACTAACTTTTATCTACCTAAAAAAAAAAAAAAAAATTGCGGCAGAAACGGTTAGCAGATTCATTCAAAACACATAAAAACACACCAGAAAAACATAAGGCGCATCAGAAAATCGTTGGGTGGGTGAAACTATAAATTATCCGATAAGACTTTATACCCTATCCCACTATCCCAGACGACTGTGAGTGGTGCTTCCATGTCAATGAGGCTTTCGGAGTGCTGTGACCCCTTGACCCCTTCCTACACATGACTGTTTTATGTTCATGCAGCAGAATCATGCTGATGCTTTCTCAAATGATTTCCTTACAGAATGGAGTCAAACTTGCAATGTGGTTCAACACTGTATGGAAAATGTAATAATCACCAAGGTTATTATTCAGCACGGTATCCGGTCATTTCGCCCACACTATGGAGTCATTTCGCCCAAGGTTACTGGTGGTTCATTCCATTTCTGCAAGAGGAAGATATAGTTACATGACTCCGTGACATGGATCGTGTGGGCTTATTGACTCTTAAGGCCATGTCACACGAGTAATATTTTCCGGCATCTTTTGGTATCTTGCTACCAAAAGATGCCCGGACTGGTGACAAAAGGTGCGCGACTTGTCACACGGCGTTTCGGCTACGAGCATCTTCCTACCAGAGTAGTTAAGATCTTATTCTTCTATCTTAGCTATACTGCTTCTACTGG
This sequence comes from Chionoecetes opilio, assembly GCA_016584305.1. Classification (NCBI taxonomy): domain Eukaryota; kingdom Metazoa; phylum Arthropoda; class Malacostraca; order Decapoda; family Majidae; genus Chionoecetes; species Chionoecetes opilio. Next base: position 361,495 of record JACEEZ010008314.1, on the reverse strand, counting down.
CATCTATGAAATGTCCTTCCCTCTTCATATTTCCCTTGAGATAACCATAAATAAACCCTGCTTGAATTCCTAAATCAAGTAAAAATAACACACATATCATATTATTCCCGGTTCTATAGTAAAAACACACGCAGCCTATTAAATTTCTGTTTTTGTCAACATTTTCCGTCATAACTTTTCATCAACAACTCAAAACTTACCTGTATATCTAAATCATACGTAAAAAAAATCATATATATATATATATATATATATATAAGATAAACAAAATGTATTCTGAGGCACATTGATGACGTAGTTAAAGACGTTGAGCTGTCAAAATCACACAACTGCCTCCAGGCAGTTGTAGAGCACGCAATATACATAAAAATACTCATAAATAGAGTATATATGATGTTTTCTGACTCAAGAACTGAACAGGGCAAGTATACAAATGAAATTAGGCCATATTACAATGCCATCCGCTCGTGATAAGTTTGTTATGGGGGTGATGGGCCGAGTGGCGAACGGTGGCATCTCACCATGACTCACCACACCATACACCACCACGCACAGCTCCGCGAAACAGACAAGGTACATATAATATAATTATATTCCTTCTCCTTCTCCTTCTCCTTCTCCTCCTAGCCTTTTCTTGTAGCAGTTGGTGGTAGTTGTGGTATTGGCAGCAGTGATAGTGGTAGTGGTGGCAGCAGTAATAAAATATAAACCGTGTAACACACATTTCAGCGTGTTATTGGAGTGGTCTTCGTACCAAGACGATGCTTGGACGACAAAAACACGGCTTATATTTTATTACTGCTGCTTCTGCTGCTGCTATTGCTGCTGCTGCTACTGCAACTGCTGCCGGCTGCTGTGGGAAGGGGTTGGGAGGAGGTAGAGGGGGAGGAGAAGGAGAGGGAGAAGCTAGGAGGTGGAGGAGGAGGAGGAGGAAGAAGAAGAAGAAGAAGTACCTTTTCTTATAGCAGTTGGTGGTGGTTGTAGTGGTGGCAGTGGTGATGGTAGTGGTGGTGGCAGCAGTAATAAAATATAAGCCGTGTAACAAACATTTCAGTAAGTGTTATTGGAGTGGTCTTCGTACTATATAAGACGATGCTTGGACGACAAAAACACCGCTTATATTTTATTGCTGCTGCTACTGCTACAACTGCTGCCGGCTGCTATAAGAAAAGGTTAGGAGGAGGAAGAGGAGGAGGAGAAGCTAGGAGGTGGAGGAGGAGGGAGAAGGGTGGAGCATTTTGGTGTGGATGATGAATTTGTTTATAAACACAGCTGAGAGCGTGGAAGCCTTGTGATTGGCTGAAACTTTTTGAGAAATACTATGTGATTCGCTGGCGAGGCTGTGACGTAATTGTACTCGCTCAGCCAATCAGCTATCGAAGCCCATAGTGACACCGTAGCGCCACTCCCATATCTCGTACCAGAATCCCCGCGACTTCCGGGTTGTACAAATAGAGGAAGTTAGTTAAGCTAAACACCGTGCCCTTTAACTCTTTCTGAATGTCTGCCCTGGTGTCACCCTTCATAGATCCCCGTTTTCTGTCTCTGCTCTGGGCGGGTTTAGTGTTGCCCGATGACGAAAATTTTCACCAGATGACGAAAATTGGTGAAATTTCTAAGACAAAGTCAGTTGCCAGTTTTATTATTGCAAATGACCCAATCGAAAAGTCTGCACGGAAAATTAAGCTAAGGGTGTGTGCTTTTCTATCAGAACATCACTTGCCCATTTCCTTATGTGAACCCTTACTAGACCTCCTAAAAGCCATGTTTCCTGATGCGATGTCTTTAAAAAAAGTAAAACTAGCGAAGCAAAGAGCCTCAAACATAATAAGACAAGTGTTTGGAAAGCATTTTCGATCGGCACTGAACTCTTTGGAATCTTACGTGCAAGGCTTTTTTCTGTAATTATAGATGAGACAACAGACAGGAGTAGGGTGGGTTGGGGATGTACCGTACACTTTTTTTTTTTTAAATCAGGAAAAAAAAAATTGAGTGAAATCTGAATTTTTTTATTATGTATTACAAAATATAAGATATGGACTACATTATGTGTAAGGCACAACTCTGGCAACATGATAAAAGCAACTGAAAAATAGGCCCGAAAAAAAAAACTAAAAACGTACGGACCATCCCTAGGTGAGGACGCTCCATACAGAGATATTTATCGATAAGTAAAAAAAAAAATTGAAAATAAAAAAATCAAGCACAGTTGAATTAGGGCAACACATTTCATGAAATGGACCCTAGTGATGAAATCAAATCAATTTATATTAGCAACATAATAGTGCAAGCAATTTTAATCAATTAAAAAGTGAAAGTAAAAAAAAGTGAAAATAAATTTTGACTTTGAAGTTCCTGGATTTTTTTTTTTTAATATATATTTGCAATCCTATTAATACTTTCATTACCCTACATAATGTACTTAATCATGGAAGTGCTTCTGTAGCACTTCCAGAAGGGAAACATAAATTAATAATTATTTATAATAAATGCAGATGATTTAATGCAATATTTGGCATATTTTAATTTGATTGAACTTAACACTGCTTGGAATTACCTTTAGAATGTAGATATAGGCCTATAGCCTAGTTTCATTAGGCTACACAATCTTGACAAGCATGGATGGAAGCATGGAAACATACTGGTAAAACACCACAAGGATTATGAACAGATGAATGAAATCACTACTGTGATAGGTGTCACTATCTAATATTATGTTGCTGCATCCTACTTGACATTATTGAAAACACATAACCCATACCAGAATTTTAAATTTTTTGTTTACACTGTGGATGTTACGTACATTTAAAAACCACACTGTACGAAGTGTCCACATGACGCCATTCACATGTAAACCAACATTTCGGATCGTTCGTGTGGCTGGAATGTCTTTATATCCCTTTGGTACATCACAACTGAACACATTTCGATACTTAATACCTTACCCCCACACTGCTGGCATATTCATGAACACAAGAGACCGTGAAATGGAGGCCAAATATTACATGGGACATGCCAAAAACAACAAAACTCACCTCTAAAATTATCCAAGCGCCGACCATCCAAATCTCTCCCGCTCAGCTGATCGAACCCCTTTTCTCTTACTACATTTATACGGTAACTATCCTAAACCTATAAATATGGCCAAGGGAGCATTTGTACGTTACATCCATATGTACGGTATCTCCCCAACCCACCCTACAACTAAACAATTGTGCGTATTAGCACAATATTTTGAGAAAGATAAACTTGAAAACTCTTTCGTAGATTTGATAGAGGTTAATGATAGCTCAGCTGTAGGACTGTTCAATGCCATGAAGGAATGTTTCACATCAAAAAACATTCCTGTTAATAATATTGTTGGGTTTTGTTTTGACACTACAAATGTGATGATGGGAGCCAACCATTCAGTAGCTACATTGTTAAAAGAATATTTGCCTCAAGTCATAATTGTCAAATGTTCATGCCACATGATTCATCTATGTGCATCAAATGCTTGCCTCAAACTCCCAAAATATGTTGAAGATTTATGCCGTAACATTTTTGCACACTTAATTTAGTCTTAGCTCCAAGAGGCAACATGCATTCAAAGAGTTTCAAAAATTTGTTGATATTGAACCTCATAAAATCCTGGCTCCAGGCCAAACCAGGTGGTTGTCTGTACAGGCATGTGTGAAAAGATTGCTAGGTAGAACAGTGGGATGCATTGGAGCTTTATTTCACAGAATTAACATTTAGTGACCCAACACATGTAAATGATATGATTGTTACTGCCTTGAAAAACAAGCTTACCCAAGCCTACCTCGAATTTCTGGATTACAACTTGGGTAAGTTCAATAGTTATAATACGTTCTTCCAGTCTGAGGCTCCAATTTTTTTCACACTGAAAACTGAGACATGCAAACTCATTCGAAGCTTGTGTACTGACTTCGTGGATGTGAGCTTTGTTCAGAATGCTGATATTTCATTACTTAGTCCTGGTCAACATATTTTTTCAAGTGTCTTAATTCCTGTTGAGAATGTATATCTAGGAGTGATCTCGAGTGCATCAGCAACAGTAAGGGATCTAAAACAATCGGGAACAGTAACTAGCGCAGAACTTTCACAGTTTTATAAGTCATGTCAGTCTTTCTTGATTGAAGCTGTATCCCAGATTCAGAAAAGATATTCACTCAAGAGAGAGAGAGAGAGAGAGAGAGTCTGAAGGGTCATTAAGGGTCTAACCAACACTGGACAATGACATGAATAGACGCCACATACCTGACTCCACCTGGGGATATCTTCTGGTAGTCTTGCAGTGGTGGGCGAGGAGGACCACGGTACTCAGTGTTGGTGAATGTCGTGAACGAGAGATGAGTACAGAGCAACGAGCACCACTGATTGAGCTTCATTTTGCATCACTACGAAGCTTCGAAACACTCGAACTGGTTATTTAAGGTCTTGTTCTCAATTATGTTTTATTTCCATTGTTTACGATGTAGTACAAGAACGTATAAGTATTCAAGGGAGGGTTTAAGTGGCGTTTAGTTAATTTCAGGACTGCTTAATGATCTCTACATCGACAGAGAATAGATCTCGGTCTTCTTTCTATGTTGGAAAGTCATCCTCTGTATCATCATTTCTACGTGTAGAGTCTTTGGTCAGTATCATCGTTTGCACCTTCATAAGAACATAAGAAAATAAGGATGCTACAAGAGGCCGTGAGACCTACACTAGGTAGTTCCTGTTACTTAACTCTACCTATATCCACCTCTCTTCCCTATCCATGAATTTATCCAGACTCCTTTTAAAGACCCCTTTTCATGACTTGTGTAATCAGAAGAGTCGGAAAGAACTTTGTAGGACGAACTTTCACCCAAAGGAGGAATTAGTTGGAGGGTTCCTGCAGCGTGAGATAAATAACTTGCAGCTAATAAAACGATCCTGAGACGGAACTGTATGCAAGCCGACGATGGTAAGCGAACTGCTCCCGCGGCGACCAACCCAAACGTGGGTGTTGTCGGACGTAGGAGTATAGCTTGGGGGTTCAGACACTTATGGCGCGACGATGATGAAGTTCACCCAAGGGAGCTAGAGAGACACTCACACAACCACCAAAACAAACCCTATTATACCCTTCCCCTTTCCCTCCCTGAAGTACCCTGAAGCCCCCTGAGCCCTGCAGCCCTTACCCCTGCACCCTCCACCCTGCAGGCAAGGAGGAGGACCGCCCTGAACACCCTGAAAGTGTTCTCTAGCTTCCTTGAGTTCACCACAACAACCGTAGAGTAGAGGCACCTGTGTTGCGAGGATCACGTTCACTATAGTAGCTGCAGAGTACTCAGCACCTTCACCACTCTGCTACCGACTTGTTTCTTGTATTTGAGTAACGTCAAGTCATGCAAAGTGGTGTTCATACACTTTTTGTCACACATCTTTTTGTAGTGGCCTATGAACACTGTGTCGTTGGACACACTCTTAGGTCTACTAGAGTCGCAGGGACCTGTGTGTGGAACAGGGAATCATTAGCCTCGTCACATAACCCTGCCAAAGTAACACTTATCAAACACTTAACATCCTAACCAATGGCAGAGGAAATGAAAATTAGTTAACCCCTAGAGACCCAGTACGTAATTTCCATTGTAATTTGGGTACCATTAGACGATTTTTAGTGACTATAAGCAATGTTTTATAGCTATGACCTGTTTAGTATCCTTGTCCACTAACTCATTTGGTATATTCAGTGACTTTTCGTAATTTTATGGCTGACAACAGACAAATTTTTTATAGCCAAGGAAAGATCTGGGTGTGAAGGGGTTAATAAACATGTAGGCTATAGCATTGGGCAGAAATCACCCAACACGAAACAATATCCTAATACTGATCTGATCCTTGAAACATGGTGATAATTTATATATGCTACCTGAGCATGCTTTTCCTTTGACATATTCATAACAACAATGGATGCTGGTAATGGCAGGTTTGCTTTATTACCTCCGCCAACGAAGTTGGAGGGGTTATGTTTTCACCCCGATCTGTCTGTCTGTTTGTTAGTGTACAGGATTTCTCGAAAAGTTACGAATAGATTTGGACCAAACTCGGTATACCAAGTCTATTTGGTATAAGGAAGAACTGATTTAATTTTGGATGAAATCTATTCACAACTGTTGCCATGGCAACCAATTGATGAAATATTCGGCCGGAGGTATGCGCTCATACTGAGTGCATAATGCATATATATACATATATATATATATATATATATATATATATATATATATATATATATATATATATATATATATATATAAATATATATATATATATATATATATATATATATATATATATATATATATATATATATATATATATATATATATATATATATATATATATATATATATAATTGATGAAATATTCGGCCGGAGGTATGCGCTCATACTGAGTGCATAATGCATATATATATATATATATATATATATATATATATATATAATATATATATATATATATATATATATATATATATATATATATATATATTATATATATATATATATATATATATATATACGAGGGGGGACCCAAAAAAAACCGGAATTCTGTAATATAATTGTATTCAGATATTTTTACATGTTTACACTTTTATCACCTTCAAAGTATTCTCCATGTGAAGCAATGCACCGGTCCAGACGTGTTTTCTACTGTACAAAACAATTCTGGAACTCTAGCAAAAATATGCCTTTTAACGACTCCGTCGTTTTCTTCTTAACCTCTTCCACGTCTGCAAAACGTTTTCCTTTGAGGACTTTCTTCATTCGCGGGAACAAAAAAATCGCAGGGAGTAAGATCGGGTGAATAGGGATGGTGGGTAAGTGGGGTCATGCCATTTTTTGTGAGAAACTGTCTCACACTCAAGGCGTTGTGCGCTAGCGCATTGTCGTGGTGCAACCACCACTCTCCCCTTTGCCACAGGTCGGGGCGTTTTCGTCTCACTGCGTCTCGCAAACGCTTCAGAACTGCCAAGTAAATAGTCTGGTGAACAGTTTGACCAGGAGGAACAAATTCTGTGTGGACAATTCCTCTCGCATCGAAGAAACAAATCAACATCGTCTTGACATTGAACTTCACTTGACGCGCTTTTTTGGGTCGTGGTGACGTTGGATGCTTCCATTGACTTGACTGCTGTTTCGTTTCCGGGTCGTAGCCGTAGCACCAGCTTTCCTCACCAGTAACGACCTTCGAAAAAAGGTATGGATCAACTTCCAACTGTTCCTTCAGCTCACGACACGCATTCATTCGTGACTGCTTTTGATCGTCCGTGAGCAAGCGAGGCACCAATTTCGCTGCAACTCTTTTCATCCCCAATTCCTCATTCAAAATTCGTTGGCAGGAGCTCCAGGACACACCAGTCAAATCAACAAGTTCGTCAATTGATCGGCGACGATCCTCCAAGATCAGTTCATGAATTTTCGTGATGTTTTCACTCGTTCGGGAGGTTGACGGTCGCCCTGAACGAGGTTGGTCTTCCAGCGACAATTGACCATTCCTAAAGCGTGCAAACCACTCGTAAACTTGTGTTTTGCTCATGGCAGCATCTTTGTAAGCTGTTTGAAGCATGATAACTGTTTCGGCTGCCGTTTTCCCCAGCAAAAAACCGATTATCACGGCAGCACACGCTGCTCCTTCCTTTCATCCACCGTAAAAATAGACGAAAAGGCGCAAAGCACTTCAAAACAAAGGTGAACCACGGGGCTGTACGTCTTCCCGCGACGACGCCAGTTAGCAGACTGATGCCTGAGGCATTCCTCACGCGGCATTTAGCGGCGGAAACCTGAACTGCTACGGGTTTGTCCCACAGAAAACTATTCCGGTTACTTTTGGGTTCGCCCTCGTATATTTATATATAATTGATGAAATATTCGGGTGGAGGTATGCGCTCTACTGAGTGCCCCCCCCCCCTAGTTATACATGCTTTCAATAACAAGAATCTCATTCTTCCGATGAGAAGATACTGTTTAACTTACTATAAACTTAACTCCTATCATAATGCCGCCAGGCTATGAACAGGCAGTGTATACTCGCAGCGGCACTACATTTCATTTCCCACAATCTTCTTAGCTTCTTGCCATTTACCTGATAAACACAGGCGAGTAGTGTGAGAGTCGATTCCTCTGACAGTATTCATGTCAAATAAGGACTTGTATCGCCCTGGATTGGGGTCTGTCGAGTATGGGGATTCACGAAGTGTGTGACGCAACGCCCACAAGTAGTGTGGCACGTCTGCAGCCTCCTCATGCAGATCAAGATTGTCGTAGAAGTAAGTCAACTCGAATTTGTATCCAGGTGGAGTTTTTCCTTTCTGACTGTATGAAACACATAAAACATGCGACAGTTATACAGGCTAGGTTTTAGCTGCAACACTTTTTATTCAAGCTGCCGTAGATGAAACATGGGCATATTAACCTGATTCACGTACCTTGCCATGAGGTCATCCATTAGGTGGGTAAAATTGTCATGCTTGGGTAAAATGGGCACCTCGTCGGGGTCAAAATGGGCAATGAAGCGGTACCGATGCATGTGACGCAGAATACAGTCATTGAAGTACACATTCTCCTGAGCAAACATTTTACTTCGTTCCACCATAACCCACAACCTGAAAGCGTGACAGGATTATTAGGCATCAAGAAACTCACTTTAATATATCAAAATTCCACCATCATCCAACCATGGGTGTTGAGAGTTTGGGATTTTGGTGGCGAGATATTGAAATGAGGGTCAAGGTGGAAAGCATGTTTCGTACTCATCTTGTGGACAGATCAAGTGGGTCTCCTTTGTGTTTACTTGTGAAATGTACAAAGGAAGGGTAATTGATGGACTGGCAGCCCTGACACAGACAGAAAGCTTAATAGAAATGTAAGGAGCCTCACCTTCGCAGGTCAGGGTCATTCAGGTAGGGCGAAGGATAGGTGTAGTCGGTGACTTCCACAAAACCTTCCTGAGTGTAGTGACGCAACACCTTGATGATGTTTGGATGCACATCAACGACATGGAGGAACACCTGACTGAAGCCCTGCGCCCTCATCAGCTCCAGCCACTCCACCAAGCGTGTTGAAAAGTCTTCGTGGTAGTAAAAGAGGGCTGGCCCACACACCGCTGCCGCCCATCCCCTCACCATCCTGGGAGAACATCACATTGTTTTCTAAACAATGAAAATATGACCACAACAGGAAAAATCCCGCTTAAAAGGTTCAATTTGCAGTACTAATAGTCTCTAGAAAAAACGTCCCGCTGTTCCATTGTAAGGGCATCCTTAATCACAAGAAGTATGACAAGTGACGAAGGCAATGCGTCCAGGACTTCAACACTTACCACACAGCTGAAACTTGGATGATGTCGGTGAACGACTTCACAGAAAACCACTATAGATACAACAGCCACAGAGACGTGGGAGTGTGACAGAGTTTATCTTGCCCTCATAAGTGCCAGATGTCAACAGCAAAGCTTCAAAATATTTACTAATGACTTACTTGCTGGGATTGTCAGGCAACTTCCGGTTTCTGTAGGCCGACACTTCACGCCTCCTCGCGCCAAACACCTGGAACGGGACACACCTGACTTGGTATCAACATACCCTCAAATATGTTTTCCAAGTAATAAACTTGCCAAGGTTTAGAGAACTGCTGGATGAGGCAGAATTAAGTCTGTTCGCACTTGTAATGAATATAGATGTTCAAGACAATCAGATTCGTCTATCACTCGTCGCACCTTCAGAAGGTTGGTGGCTTGTCCGCAAGGCTTAGAGGTGAGGGAGACTGCAAGAGGCACATCCTTGGTGCCAGGAGGCAACGGACACCTCAGTAGATAGGGCATTTGTCGGTCGCTGCTTTTGCGCTGCCAGTCCAGATGGTCTGCGGGGGAAAGATGGGGCATCAAGAAAAGCTGTCCTAAATATTTATCTGAAAAATGAAAAGCTTCGTGCATGGGTACCATATGGCAAATAATTTGTTTCTTCCCATGTGTAGTGCTTGGATGGACCTCATCGCGGCTGTAAAGTGACCACATTGATTTCATCCACACGCCTCTGCCGAGAAGATCGCAATAAACTGCAAAGAAGCAGCGCATCGATGCACCGAAGTCTTAAGGAATGCTCGGAGCGTCCCTGCGTGGCTGGTGTGGTGATGAGGTCAGTGCTGATCGACCCCTTCAATTCAGTTCTTCCTAGGGCAGAACTTACCTATATGACTTACTCTCACAAGCAATGGCGGAACATCTGAGCGGAACCACATGTGACACCAGGCTCGTGGAGGAGACTTGCTAGTGGACAAGCTTAGCAGTCTAATAGAAGCCTTGCCATCTGGAAAGATCACCAAAGACGTAAAGTCAGATGTAATGATGTCAGGACGTCTTATCAACATGAAAAGAGGACAATTAAGCCTAGGGACTGAGTGAGTAGGGAGGTTAAGAAATAAAGAGATGACTAGAGCAGAAGCATTCCTATAATGGTTTCCTTATATAAGGTAGACAAGATGTTCAGGTAGGTAAGAAATCAGTAGCTACATGTACTAATTCATGCACTTTGAAGACATGGATGTGAGTGAAAACTTTTAACATCACAAGGCAGGTCGGCAGCATCCCTCACACTGCATTTCAGACACCCAAGTCTGCTGCCAACACTACCTGAGTACACTAATGAGTGCATTCACACCTGGCTACGTTTCGCTGTATAAGGACACACCTGTCTGTGGATCGAAGATGGCGGAATAGAGCAGAAAACTGTTGTTGGAGTCAAGGGTCGCCCGCTGCCAGAGTCTGTTGCTCCAGTGAATGCTGATGGGAGGGAGACGGCCAGACGAGTGTGAGTTGTGATCACAGCAGAACTCTTGTTTATTTATTTTACATTATAGGGTGACTTGGGACAGAAAAAGGCAAAACAAATAAGTAAGCTTGATGCCAGTCTCGTAGAAAAGATAAAACAAAAATGTTCAGTTTAAATAAGAGTTGGTTGGCCAATCATAAAGGGTGAGGTTTAGTCAAGAGCTACTTCACTGGTAGCAACAGCAGCCACAACAAACGTGATACAACCCAGACCCTGAACACACCTAGAGGGAATGAAGGTCATCCAACGAAAGCAACGAAAGCAATGAACACTCAACAAACCCAACAAACTCACTGTACCCCCCTTCAACCTTAAAGTAATCGTCCAGACCCAACAAACTCACTGTACCCCCCCCTTCAACCTTAAAGTAATCGTCCAGACCCAACAAACTCACTGTACCCCCCCCTTCAACCTTAAAGTAATCGTCCAGACCCAACAAATTCACTGTACCCCCCCCTTCAACCTTAAAGTAATCGTCCAGACCCAACAAACTCACTGTACCCCCCCCTTCAACCTTAACCCCTTGAGGCCCAGAACGTAATTTCCATGGTAAAATGGGCACTATTAGATGATTTTTTGTGAATATAAGCAATATTTTGTAGATATGACCTGTTTAGTATCCTTGTCGACTAACTAATTGGCTATATTCAGTTACTTTTCGTTATTTTATGGCTAATAACAGACGATTTTATATAGCAAAGGAAAGATCTGGGCGTGAAGGGGTTAAGAAAACTACTCTCAGGAAAAATTTAATCTAAACTGGAAAAATAAATGATAGTATACTGCATTATGTACCTCATGAGTTTGCCTTGACATGTTGTTAATTCTATGAGGAGCCGGCTATTGCCCGTCTGTCTTACCTGAAGAGGGTGGGCAGCAGCGAGCACTGTTTGTTCTTGGCACCGGTAAGAAGCTCGAGCGGCATGTTGGGGTGTCGCTTCTGCAGATTTTGGTGCACATTGGTGTGGTTGAGCCAGGGCAGTGAAATTTTCAATACGGAGGCTATCAACTCGCTTTTATGCCACGACTTCATCGAACAATTGCAGCGGGACGGCGGTACATCATCCTTTGTTCCTCCTCTTTGTTCCTTCCATCCTTTGTTTGTTGTTTTGTTTGTTGTTTGTGTGTTGACCGAAGACTTGTTGGATTTCGGTAAGTAAGGTTGGAATAGTTTGACATTTGCCGTGATGATAAAGAGAATACTGGCGCAGATAATCGCCGCTAACCCCACATGGATTCTGAGGCGGGAGATGACCATTGTTGCATGTGAATAATGATCCACCTAGTTTATAGGCTGTTATCCAGGTGTCTATGAGTGATGGGAGTGATGGAATATGAATGATGGGAGTGATGGGAGTGATGGGATATGAATGATGGGAGTGATGACACACACAGGCACCCAAACACACACACACACACACACACAGGCACCCAAAACACACACACACACACACACACACACACACACACACACACACACACACACTCACGCACGCACACAAACACACACACACACACACACTCTCAAACACACCCACACACACACACACAGGCACCCAAACACACACACACACACCCACACACACACACACAGGCACCCAAACACACACACACACAACACACACAACACACACACACACACACACACACACTCAACACACACACACACACACACACACACACACACACACACACACACACACACACACACACACACACACACAGGCACCCAAACACACACACACACACACACACACACACTCAAACACACACACACACACACACACTCAAAACACACACACACACAGGCACCCAAACACACACACACACACACACACACTCAAGCACACACACCACACACACACACACACACACACACACACACACACACACACACACACACACACACACACACAACAGCACCCAAACACCACACACACACACCACACACACCAAACACACACACACACACACCACACACTCAAACACACACACACACAACACACACAACACACACACACACACACACACACACACACAACACACACACACACACACACCACACACACACACACCACACACACAACACAACACACACACACACACACCCAAACACACACACAAACACACACACACACACACACACACACCACACACACACACACCACACACACACACACACATCACCCAACACACACACACACACACACACACACACACACACACACACACACACACACACACACACACACACACCACACACCCAACACACACACACACACCACACACACACACACACACACACACAACACCACACACCCAAACACACACACACACACACACACACACACACACACACACACACACACACACACACACACACACACACACACACACACATACACACATACACAGGTGCAGCACCACTCACCTGCACCACTTTCGATGGATCCTCATCTCGCAGACCTGCCAACAAGGCAATATAACAAGTTCAATACAGGTTACAGACTGGTATAGAAAATAAGAAAACAGGACTAATTCTATCGACATTTCAACCACGTGACGTGATTCTTATGTAGGTAGCAGGAAAACTAAAATCATTTTTGTCAAACTACACATCATGCTTGACGTATTAGCGTGTTCTGCGGGAGAGCAAGAGAAATTTCGCTTGCTAGTATAAATAAATATATATATATTACTATATATATATAAATATATATATCTATATATATATATATATATATATATATATATATATATATATATATATATATATATATATTATATATATATATATATATAAGATACAGTGTGTGTGGATGAAACTAAGCAACACTGCCTGTCATTCATGTGCCGCCCAAATAAAGAAATTACAATCCACAGAATATTAACAATCGCAGTCTATGCTAATTCATGCAGCATTTTATAATATTGTTTGCAACATTTTGTGTTAACTTCTGAAACATTTATATACTTGTTGTACAGCTTGCTCAATAGCCTACTTATTTTGGAGACTATTTAAATGTGATTAGCTTCCAAAAAGTCAAAATCTAAAACAAATATTTCTTTTGTGACAGCCCAACGCTTATATCAATATATCTTATATCTTATAGCAATAATCACTGCACACACACACACGTGTTAGGAAACAAACAAAAGATATTGAAGCAGCTGTCGCTAATTACTAGTATTGCAGCTGCAGACACTTCGGTGCTTGGCGCAAGCTGCTGCAACCTCTGCAATCATAGGAAGTGTTCTATTTGACTTTAAAAGTAAAGAAGATAAAAGAAACATTAAGGAGGTGATACATAACTTTTGGAAAATAAGAGAGGAAAGGCTACAACAGAACAATTAAAGTGAAGTGAAGTGCAAAGGTGATCAATAACAAGGGAACGAAAGTACTATAGTGCTGAAGAAATTGATAGGGATAAGACAAAGTAGGAAATGAAATAGTAAAGACAGACCAGCAACAAAGAAACGTGACAAACACGTCAGGGGGGCCGGAGCAAAGGCTGCCCCCCGAAACCACATCGGATCGGATCGGAGATCCGATCAGGAAGCACTTGTCGCTTAGTATTGCAGCTGCAGACAATTCGGTGCCTGGCGCAAGCAGCTGCAACCCCAGTGTACGTGTGTCATGTCACGATGGGAAACAGGTTAACCCCTTCACGCCCAGATCTTTCCTTTGCTATATGAAATCGTCTGTTGTTAGCCATAAAATTACGAAAAAGTAACTAAATAAACCAAATTAGCTAATGGACAAGGATATTAAACAGCTCATATCCATATAATATTGCTTATATTCACTAAAAATCGTCTAATGGTAGCTAAATTATAATGGAAATTACGTTCTGGGCTTCAAGGGGTTAAAGTTCCTCTTCCCCTTGTGCTGCGTCGGTACCTGGAACTGTCGCCGATCGGAACTCTCGCCGCCGTCGCCGAGTATTCCAATTCTTGATATTACAGGACCCAATATATATATTTAATAAGGTTTTACCCGTGTTTCTGCATCCACCTTTCATCCCCATCCATGAATTTATCCAGCCTCCCCTTAAAGCTCTCTAATGACTCCGCACTAACTACCTGTCTATACTGAGTCCATTCCAATCATTTACCACCCTATTTGTGAAGTTTGGCAGTTTGGCGTCTTGCTATGCATAACCTGGAGGAAACAGATGTACCCTCATATCCTGCAGTTATATCCACCGTGAAGACTTTAATTAACCCCTTCACGCCCAGAACGTAATTTCCATTGTAATTTGGCAACCATTAGACGATTTTTAGTGAATATAAGCAATGTTTTATAGATATGACCTGTTTAGTATTCTTGTCGACTAACTAATTTGATATATTAAGTTACTTTTCGTAATTTTATGGCTAACATCAGACAATTCTATATAGCAAAGGAAAGATCTGGGTGTGAAGGGTTTAACATGTGTTCTCCTAAATCTCTTTACGTATTCTATACTAATGTACGACGGTTTTGCAGCCTTCCATAATTACCTCTGCAAGTTGTTTCGTACCCAGGTTATGTTAGTTGTTTCGTACCCAGGTTATGTTAGTTGTTTCGTACCCAGGTTATGTTAGTTGTTTCGTACCCAGGTTTTGTTAGTTGTTTCGTACCCAGGTTTTGTTAGTTGTTTCGTACCCGCAGGCTTTGTTAGTTGTTTCGTACACTGATTTTAGGTTTTTTCGTACATACCTGGTGTCGAATCGTAACTCTAGTAATCAAGTTTAACTCTAACTTTTCAGGGTTACAGGGAGTTTCGTACACATGTTGTTTCGTACCCAGGTTTTGTTAGTTGTTTCGTACACTGATTTTGAGTTTTTTCGTGCATACCTGGTGTCGTTTTTATGATACATTCTTACCATTCTGTGCAACGTTCGCGGTCCTACATTATATTGGCCAATGGAACACCACGTCATGTTTTCCATCATCAGAGTAGAATTTCCATAAGTTTTCCATCATCAGAGTAGAATTTCCATAAGTTTTCCATCATCAGAGTAGAATTTCCATAAGTTTTCCATCCTCAGAGTAGAATTTCCATAAGTTTTCCATCATCAGAGTAGAATTTCCATAAGTTTTCCATCACCAGAGTAGAATTTCCATAAGTTTTCCATCACCAGAGTAGAATTTCCATAAGTTTTCCATCATCAGAGTAGAATTTCCATAAGTTTTCCATCATCAGAGTAGAATTTCCATAAGTTTTCCATCACAAGAGTAGAATTTCCATAAGTTTTCCATCATCAGAGTAGAATTTCCATAAGTTTTCCATCATCAGAGTAGAATTTCCATAAGTTTTCCATCATCAGAGTAGAATTTCCATAAGTTTTCCATCATCAGAGTAGAATTTCCATAAGTTTTCCATCATCAGAGTAGAATTTCCATAAGTTTTCCATCATCAGAGAAGAATTTCCATAAGTTTTCCATCCTCAGAGTAGAGTTTCCATAAGTTTTCCATCATCAGAGTAGAGTTTCCATAAGTTTTCCATCATCAGAGTAGAGTTTCCATAAGTTTTCCATCATCAGAGTAGAGTTTCCATAAGTTTTCCATCATCAGAGTAGAGTTTCCATAAGTTTTCCATCATCAGAGTAGAATTTCCATAAGTTTTCCATCATCAGAGTAGAATTTC